>CAUYRH010135828.1:0-107831 GCA_963574655.1 Perodicticus potto | reverse complement strand
AGGAGGAGACGGGGAAAGACCCGGAGAGGAATGGAGAGAGCATCTCTCTCCCCACTTGAAATCTCTCCCTCTACCAGGAGCTTTGGTGTTTTCTGTATTCTTTTCTGTAAATCAATTCTGTCTTACCACGGAGGGGTGGGGGGGTAATAATGTAATGAAGAATAATAACATACATATATTTAATAAAAAGAAAAAAAACAAAACAAAAACACACACACAAAAAAAAAAGAAGAGGGAGAGACACCAGCTATCTCCCTTGACCCTGTGTATGGCCTACTGTCATAGAGGACATAGTTAGGAAGGGAGGTCTCACAAGAGACCAACCCCAGCAGTACTTCGAATTTTGACTTCTAGTCTTCAGAACTATGAAGAAATAAATGTCTGTTGTCTAAGCCACTCAGGCTATGGCATTTTGTTATGGTAGCCCAAAAAGACCACAGATTTAATTTGGTGGGAGGGGGAATTCTTTTTTTTTTTTTTATTGTGGGGGTTTAATGAGGGTACAAGAAACCAGGTTACACTGATTGCATTTGTTAGGTAAAGTCCCTCTTACAACCGTGTTTTGCCCCCAAAAGGTGTGGCACACACCAAGACCCCACCCCTCTCGCTCCTTCCCTCTCTCTGCTCTTCCTTTCCGGGAGGGGGAATTCTTATTTGCTCCACAGCTCAAGACATCTACCCGTTAAACATTTAATCTTCTCCAGGCAGTGACAGGCCCTGACAGGCTAAAGCAATGAGCACATTTATGGCTTCCGTTCTTGAAGCACTCCCACTGATCAGCTCTGTCACCTCCTGTCCGTGTGACCTCAGGCAGGTCACATAACCTCTGTATACCTCAGGTGCCATACTGTAGGGGGTGTTAGGAGAATTAAAAGCTCCTGAACAGAAATGGATAGCATAATACAGACATCTACTAGGTATTCAGTTGGTGGCAGCTGTCATGGCTGTGATTGTGTTATTAATGGTTTAGCCTACGGGTAGGCCGGTCCAGAGACGAGATCTAAACTGCAGACCATACAGCTAATGATATTTGGGAAAGAGACTTTTTGGGGAATAGGGGGATTGTACCTACAACTTATTTCCTCTGTGTTATAGTTCGTACCCTACCACACTAGGCAGAAAACTGATTGTGCTGATGTGTTTATGTCTTAAGCACTAAGATGTTTACTATTATTTAAAGAATTGTTTTCGGTTAATAGAACCGAAGAGTAGCAAAAGCAACCCCTGGTCTCCCTAGTCTGCAGATCATTTTCCCGTACTGAGCTTCCTTGGGACTTCCTATCTGCTCCATTGAGCGTGAATGATTTTGTTTCTGTCTATCCACCAGTCTATCACAGAGTTAAGGTCAAAACATTTGCCTTTAGCGCTTTTTAGCTATGTGATCTTGGGCTACTTAGTTCTCCTTTCTAAGCCTCAGTTTCCACATCTGTTAAATGGAAATGATAATAATAGTACCTCCCTATCTTAGAGGGCTACTGGGAGGATTGAGAGCATGACGTGCTTGCACATTCCCCCGACATATAGTTACTCTGTGTGGAAGTTACACACTTCTTGTTGTTGCTGCTGCTCGGATCATTACTAGAGACTGATGCACTTCTAAGAACCATAAGTGACATGGAAGACCCACAAGCAGAGGAAATGCCTTTGTTCATCTTCCCTATCACCCCCAACACACACACACACTCACACACACCCCAGGGCTCCCCTCTGTAAGCACCTGGCTCGAGAAGACCATGCAGTGGCTTTGGGACGAACCCAGTCCCCAGTGACTCAGACAGCCTTCTGCAGGGAGTGGGCCTCACACAGTTAAGTCAGTTTCCCCCAGCTGGCTCCCTGACGATGTCTTTACGTGCTAGTCTCACACGGGTTATGGGGGCTTTGGAGGAGGAGGGGAAAGATGCCAGCACTGCTAAATGGGTCAAATGAACTCAGATCTTGATTCAGTCACCTCCTCAGCAAAACAGGGAGATCTCAATCCTTCTCTCTGCAGAATCCTGAATCTCACACCCATCTCTGTGCTGGAACTGCCTGGTAGCCCATCTGCCTGCCTAGCTACAAGACACAGACAGGCCCAGACTGCTATGTGCACTTGAAGGCTCACCCTAGGACTTCCTCTGACCCAGATTCCCCTCTGATAAAGGTCAGTGTGGGGAATCTGGGTCAGAGGACCAGAGGTTTGCTGATCAGAGGTTTGCTGATGCTCAGGAGCATGGAGGGGCTGCCTGGGGTTCCTTGTTTCTGTTTTCCCATCCCCAGACCCTCTGGCAGTCACTGGATGGTGGCCTGGAATTGAATAGGAGGGGAAGGAGTAGCAAATGTACGGGAAGGAAATAGGAGGAACAAGGCTGAACCACAAGCTAAGAGACAGCCTGTGTGTTCCAGATGTCATTATATAACCATGTGTGGTAGAAACAGTAATAATAGCTACGGCTGATTAGTAAGTCTGTTATTTGGGTTTCTCATGCCTGAAACAGAATATGTGATTCTTCCCCTCACAACTCCCCCATACTCTGTCACCCTAAGGTATTTAATACCCTTGTCTTCCTCATCTAAGAAACAAAACCACTGTCTACCCACTTGCTCAGGTCAAAGCCTGGGCATCAGTCCTGAGGGTCACATCCCTAACCCATCAGTAACTACTTTAAACTGTCCCCTGGATCTGACCACCCCACTGTACCACCCAGGCAGCCCACTGTTTTCCCTCAGTCTGGCCTTGTCAATTTTCTACCTGCTTGAGTACAGCAATTTCTCCCCACAGCAGCCAGAGGGTCTTTTAAAACATAAATCAGATCATGAAACTCCTCTGATCAAAACCCTCCAAACTTTTTGTGCTTAGAACAAAACCCCAATGTCCTCCCTCCCGGCTCTAGGCCCCTGTCTCTCAAGCCTTATCGCCCTCAGTAGAGTGCTGTGGAGTCACAGCTCACAGCAACCTCCAGCTCTTGGGCTTAGGCAATTCTCTTACCTCAGCCTCCCAAGAAGCTGGGACTACAGGCGCCTGCCACAACGCCTGTCTATTTTTTTTTTTGATGCAGTTTGGCTGGGCCCGGGTTTGAACCCGCCACCCTGGGTATATGGGGCCAGCGCTCTACTTGCTGAGCCACAGGCGCCGCCCTCTCAAGCCTTTTTGATGTTTCTCCTTCAACATTATATTTGACACCACCTAAATCCTACTATCAACATTTTTTTTCCTTGTGGAGCCAGAGTCTCACTTTATCGCCCTCGGTAGAGTGAAATGGCGTCACACAGCTCACAGCAACCTCAAACTCTTGGGCTCAAGCAATTTTCTTGCTTCAGCCTCCTGAGTAGCTGGGACTAAAGGCGCCCACCACAACGCCTGGCTATTTTTTTGTTGCAGTTTGGTGAGGTCCAGGTTTGAACCCGCCACCCTATATATGGGGCTGGTACCCTACCCACTGAGCACAGACGCTGCCCTACTATCAACATTTTTACTATACTAGCTTTATCACATGTTTATCTATCCCTCTATTTAATAATCCATCTTTTCACCAAACTTCTTTTTTTTTTTAAATAGAGCCTCAGTCTCTCGCCCTGAGTAGAGTGCTGTGGCATCATAGCTCACAGCAACCTCAAACTCCTGGGCTCAAGTGATCCTCTTGCCTCAGCCTCCTGAGTAGCTGGAACTACAGGACCACCACGCCCAGGTACTTTTTCTATTTTTAGTAGAGAGAGGGTCTTGCTCTTGTTCAAGCTGGTCTTAAACTCAAGTGATTCACCAGCCTCCCAAAGTACTAGGGTATGTATGAACCACCACACCCAGTTTTATTCACCATACTTTTTAATGAATTTTAAATTAAGTCATAGACAGAAGTACATTTTACCCCTAAACACTTCAGCATAAATATTCACAAAGCCTTCTTGATTCTTTTAAAACGTGCCCAGTTTTTTGCTGCCACATGGCCTTTGCATTTACTTCTTAATGCCCTGTCTGGGATGCTTTTCTTCCAGATCTTTGCATTCATCCACATTCACATTGATTAACCACTGTGTGCCATCTCCTCATTTCCTGTGTCTGTACTCAAATGCGATTGCCTTAGCAAGGCCTTTCCTGACCACTGCCATCCAACTGCCAAAGCACTTCCTACCACCTTTTCTTGCTTAACTTTTCTTCATAGCACTTATCACAACCTGAAATTACATTTGTATGTGCTCACCGTGTGTGTATATGTGTGTCTTGTGTCAGTGTGTAAGGTGTAGTTTTAGGGGTTTTGTTGTTGTTGTTTTTGAGACAGAGTCTCACTCTGTTGCTCAGGCTAGGGTGCCATGGCATTAGCCTAGCTCACAGCAACCTCAAATTCCTGGGCTCAAGTGATCCTCTTGCCTCAGCCTCCCAAGTAGCTAGGACTACAGGTGCCCACCACCACGCCCAGCTAGTTTTTCGCTTTTTACTTGAGATGGGGGTCTCACTTTGTTCAAGCTGGTCTCAAACTCCTGGGTGCAAGTGATCTTCCTGCCTCTCCCTCCCAGAGTGTTAGGGTGGCCTGAGCCACCACACCTGACCTCAAATGTGTAGTTTTCAATATTTATAGTTCCTTTGCTATCAGTCTTTCCTACTAAAGTGTGAGCATCATTAGTAGGGATTTCATTTTATTTCCCACTCCTAGAATAGACCTTCGGTCTAATAGGCACTCAGTATATATTTGTTGCTTGCATAAACAAATTAAGCTTTTACTAGTGTTAAGTGATCTACTTACATTATCACATTTAATTCTTATAATAATATTTGAGGCATTATCCTTGTTTTACTGATGAGGAAACTGAGGCCAAATTTAAATGATGTGTCCAGGTAGAGAGCTCAGGTCTCAGATATTATTAATAGACGCTTCTCAATGTTTTTAAACGTGCTGAGTTTATTCCTGCCACAAGGCCTTTGCATCTGTAGAGTGGAATTATGAAAGTACAGATATATGTTGAATGTTTGATATTCAATTCAACTCTTGCATTTTAGAGGCAAATTGTGGCAGTAAGGTACCCTGTGGGCTCTAGAGGAGTGACAGGGTGGAAAAGCCTGGTTCTGAGCTACAGGAGATGTTGAGGCCTGTCTCAGTAGGAACCTGACAGGAGTCACACTTTAGGAAAGTCACTCTTGTGGTGAAGTAGTCACAGAGTAGGGCAAGCACTGGGCACTGAGAGGCTGGAGGCAGCAGCAGCTCAGAGGCTGTTACACAGTAGTCTCGGGCCTGGTGTTGTCTGGAGATGAAAAGTCATATTAGAGCTTTGCTTTTATTTCAAAACCTGAGGGCTGGACATTTTATAAGTCCCTAGTCTTTATCCATCTCTACCCATCACCTGATAGGAAGCCCACATTTCTCTCTGTAATAATTCTATTCCAGGCCATGAATCCTGCCTGCATGGGAGAGGAGCTGGCTCTGCTCTCTCAAAGGTCACTTTGCTGCCCCCTGCCCACACCTACTCCCCACTACACCCCATTACAAGAGACCAGTTTATTAGGAACAAGAGTCACTGTGTCAGAGGTTGGGACTACAGATGTGGCTTCTCTTCTCTCTCATCCTTCCTTCAGTGAAAGTAATGAAATAACCTAGCACCTGTCCACAGGGTCCCTCTTTTCTCCTCTTCTCACTCATGACCTTGGGTCCTTTCATTGCTTTGGGTTGCAGCATCAGGTGGTATTAAGATTTAGATTTGGGCTCGGCGCCTGTGGCTCAACGGGCTAAGGCGCCAGTCACGTACACCTGAGCTGGCAGGTTCGAATCCAGCCCGTGGCCGCCAAACAACAATGACGGCTGCAACTAAAAAATGGCCGGGCGTTGTGGTGGGCGCCTGTAGTCCCAGCTACTTGGGAGGTGGAGGCAAGAGACTCACTTGAGCCCAGGAATTGGAGGTTGCTGTGAGCTGTGATACCACCGCACTCTATCCTGGGTGACAGCTTGAGGCTCTATCTCAAAAAAAAAAAAAAAAAGATTTAGATTTGATTTTAAAATTCTCCAGGAAAACTCATGAAGAACACGAAAAGAAAAAAAAAATATCATGTAAAGCCTCAAGAAATGGTCCTAAGTGCAAAAAACAAATGAAGAAAGATTTTCTATTCATGAAAAATTCAGTAAGAATGACAAGGATCTGTGGTATGTGAACCAAGACAGCTTCCTTCCTGCTCTCATGCTCAAGGTGGCGACTCCAATCCAGACTACTGCAGCCAGCAACATTGGGCTTCTCCCCTGCCACATTCCAGTCACAGAGCTTTCTTCTTGGGTGGAGCAGGAAGTCAGGGTTTCTCAGCTTGCTCCTTAGCACTAGTTACTGAGGCTAAATCCCAGTTAAGCAGGATGGAGAGGTGAGGGTTCCCTTCTTCTGCCCAACCCCCACTCACAGCACAAAGGCTGTACTTTGGGCATGACACCACTGAACATTTTGGGTCCCTGATCACCCTTGACCCAGCTTGCAAGGCAGTGATTCCATGGCAGCAGAGGAAAGCCAAGAGGATTTCAAGTTGCTGCCTTCCCCTGCACAAAGTACTCAGCTCCTTTGGCTCAGCACCTGTGGCTCAACAGGCTAAGGCGCCAGCCATGTACACCTGAGGTGGCAGGTTCGAATCCAGCCCGGGCCTGCCAAACAACAATGGTGGCTGCAACCAAAAAATGGCCGGGCGTTGTGGCAGGCACCTGTAGTCCCAGCTACTTGGGAGGCAGAGGCCAGAGACTCGCTTGAACCCAGGAATTGGAGGTTGCTGTGAGCTGTGATGCCACGGCACTGTATCCAGGGTGACAGTTTGAGGCTCTGTCTCAAAAAAAAAAAAAAAAAAAAAAAAGTACTCAGCTCCTAGAGGGGGGACATCACTCAGAAGAATGGCATTGTCTCTACTCCCAACCATAAGGCCCTGGTTTCAGAGATTTTGTGGTGGGAGAGAACTTTAAAACAGACAGTTTCTCATCTCTTCCCAAGGGAAATGACATGAGTTGTAACAAAGCTTGGAGAAGTTCAAGCCTAATGGTACTCTCAAGAACAGTGGGGTTTGTGGTGAAAGTCAATTGCAGAGTAGTTCATGGATTTATTGAAGGTGCAAGCTGGACTGCAGGGCAGATACTTTACAAACGAGAAACAGTGAATAATACAGTTGGGTGGATCAAAACAAATACCAAACATTGATTTCAGAAGTTATTCCATCAAACAAGATAGAATTCCATTCAATTCATTTGTAAAGCAATTTAGAATCAATAGCACTGTTGAAAATAATAGAACAATTATCCAGCAATTAGTGGAGTTTACAGCTGGATATGTTCAAGAAAGAGAATCCCATCCAAACCACTATCATTCCAGAGTCCCTGTGTGCATATTCCAAGTTGTTCCTTCCTGGGAAACAACATCAGATATTTAACACCTTGTGTGTGTTTGTGTGTTTGTGTGTGTGTGTGTGTGCTGGGTGATGATAGACATTACTAAAATAGTCCCACTAGTCACTAAACAAACAAGCATTAATAGCAATCAGTTCCAAAGGGTAGGAACCAGCACCTAGTGTTGCTATATTATCTAAATGCCCAGTTTTCAACAAGAAATCATAGCCAAACAGGAAAAAAATTCAATTCAATTCAAGTTGGAGGGAAGAGGAATAATGGAGAGGAAGGAGGGGAAAGGGGAGGGGATTGGTGTGCTCCCTCTTAATAGACACAATGTAAGGATATTTGGCACACCTTTTGGGTGTGGGACACAACTACAAGAGGGACTCTACCTAACATATGCAAACATTATAACCTAGTTGTCTGTACCCTCACATTAACTTGAAATAAAAAGAAAAAAAAAAAGAGATTACAAATCATGTAGAGAAACAGAAAATAAGACCCATACTCTTGCGGGTAGAAGGAAAGCACACACTAGAAACTGCCTGTGACAGCAACCAGATGTCAAATTTAATAGAAAAGCCTTCAAAATAGCCACTATAAATATACAGACAGAACCAAAGAAAACCATGATAAAGTAAAGAAAGATGTGATGACAATGTCATGTCAAATAGATGGATACAGAGATAGAAATTATAAACTCAAAAACAGAATCCTAGAACTGAAAAGTATAACAAATGAAATAAAAAATGTACTAGAGGTCTCAACAGTAGCTTCAGCTGGTAAAAGAAAGAATTAGTAAACGTGAAAATAACTTGACAGAGATTAAGAAAACTGAAGAATAGAGGGTAAAAGAAAGAGACAGAATGAACAGAGAAACATGGGACAACAGTAAGGGTAGCAACATAAATGTAACGATAGTAGCAAAAGGAGAAAGCAAAGAGCAGGAGAAAATATTTGAAGAAATAACAACTAGAAACTGCCCAAGATTAGTGAAAAACAACCTACACAGCCCAGAAGCTCAGTAAACTCTAAGCATGATAAATGCAAAGGGGCCCACAAATAGATACATAATAATAATAATAATAATAATAACACTAAAAGCCAGAGACAAGAATAAAATCTCAAAAGCAGCAGGACAAAAAATAATCCATCAATAAGATTCACGCCTGATTTCTAGGTACAAAAAATGGCACCCAGAAGCTAGTGGAATATCGTGTTCAAAGTGCTAAAAAAAAAAAAAAAAATCAACCAAGAATCCTCTATCCAGCAAAACTATCTTTCAAAAAATGAGGTAAAATGAGGACTTTCTCAGAGTAGAACAATTGAGAAAAGCTGTTACTAGCAAACTCACCTTATGAATACACTACAAGAAGTTTTTTTCATGTTGAAAGTCAGTAATCCAGTACAGTAGTTTGTATTTACACACACACAACTAGCATTAGTGTATGTGAGTATATAAAAAAATACAAATGCATATTATTCTTCTTCTCTAAATTGATTTAGAAAGCAAGTGTATAAAACAATGTGTATATAATGTTTTGTTGGGCTTAAACATATAGAAATATAATATATGTATGTGTAATATACTTCCCAGTAACAGCACAAAAGAGGTGGGTGAGAATACAGGTATACTGGACTAAGGAAATAACTACAGATGATAAATTCATAATTATAAACTACATCAATGGGTTTGTAACATTAATAGATTAATATGTATATCAATAATATCATGAAAAGGTCTAAAAGGTACTAAAAGTCTATCAGAGTAATATTTTCATAAATTGCTGGAGTTAAGCTAGTATAGTATAATTTAGAAGGTCATTCTACCAAGTTAAAATGTATATAGTAAACCTTAGAGCAACTACTAAGAAATAAATTACAAATATTGATAGCAGGCAGCGGCCATAGATCAGTGGGTAGGGCCCTGGCCACATACCCCGAGGCTGACAGTCTCGAACCCAGCCTGGGCCAGCTAAAACAACAATGACAACTCCAACAAAAACAAACAAACAAACAAAATAGCCGGGCATTGTAGCGGGCACCTGTCAGTTACTTTGGAGGCTGAGGCAAGAGAATCGCTTCAGCCCAAGAGTTTGAGGTTGCTGTGACCTGTGACGCCACAGCACTCTACCCAGGGTGACAGCTTGAGAAACTGTCTCCAAAAAAAAAAAAATATATATATATATGTGTGTATATATATATATATATATATATGTATGTATATATATATGGAGAGAGAGAGAGAACAGAGAACAGAACAGTGGTTATCAGAGGCTGAGGATGGTAGGGGGAAGGGAAGAGATCAACCAACAGGTACAATGTTGAAGGAGTAAATTCCTAGAAGGAGTAAATTCTAGGTTTTCCATTGTACAGTAGGATGATTATAGTGAATAACAATGTTATTCACCTTATATATTTCAAAATAGATGGAAAAGAGGATTTTGAACATTTGCATCACAAAGAAATGATACAACGTTTAAGGTGCTAGACGTGCTAGCTACCCTGACTGGATCAGTACACAGTACATGAATATATCAAAACATACATTGTACCCAGTAAGCACAATGTATGTTCATCTATTGAGTGTCAAGGAAAAATAAAATAAAACTTCAAAAATCTAAAAAATACTGTGAAAAAAGTCGTTAAAGAAATGAAAATGCTACCTTAGAAAATATTCACTTAAAGTAAAAGAAGGCACTAAAGAAGGAATAAAGGAACAAAAACAGACATGAGACACATAGAAAACAGAAAGTAAAATGGCAGAACTAATTCCAACTGCATTAGTAATAATGTTAAATGTAAATAGATTAAACAACCCAATTAAAATGCAGAGATTAACAGACTGAACAAAATAATGCAATCTAACTGTATACTGTCTATAAAAGATATACTTTAGATTCAAAGACACAATTAGAGGTAAAGTAAAAGGATGGATAAAAAATATCATGCAATCTGCAACCACAGGAAAACTGGAATGGCCAAGACAAAATAGACTTTAAAATAAAAAATATTACTATAGATAAAGAGGACTATTTCATAATGGTAAAAGGTTTGATCTATCTTGAAGATAGAACAATTATGAACAAGGTATACCTAGGAACAGATCAGCAAAATGCATGAAGCAAAAACTGACAGAAATGAAGGAAGAAATAGACAAGTCAAAAATAATAGCTGGGTACCCCCACCCCACTGTCAATAATGGGTACAACAACTAGACAAAAGATCAAAAAAGAAATAGAAGACTTAACACTATAAACCAACTAGAAACTAGAGCTAACAGACGTCTACAGAACGTTCTGTCCAAGGCTACACATTCTTTGAACTGCACGTGGCACATTCTCCAGGACATACCAGATGCTAGGCCATAAAACAAACCTCAATAATTTAAAAGGATACAAATACTACAAAATATGTTCTCCAACAACAGTAGAATGAAATTATTATTTCTTCTGTAGAAATCTCTTTTCTGCTGTTGATTTCAGAAATCAACAGCAGGAAAAATATTGAGGAAACTGACAGATGGGTGAACAGGCTCCCAAATGACCAATGGTCAAGGAAAAAAAATTAAAAGAGAAAAAAGAAAATACTTTGAGATAAATGAAAATGAAGACACGGACATACCAAAGTTGATTGGATACAGTGCTCAGAAGGAAACTTAAAGTTATAGATGCCTATATTAAGAGAAAAAAGGGTGTTAAAAAATTACTTAACAGGGACAAGGTACATTATTCCTTTGATGGATACACTAAAACCCCTGACTTCACCATGGTGCAATATATCCATCTAACAAAATTATACTTATACCCCATAAATTTATACAAATAAAAAATAATGAAACCTTGAAAAAGAAATACAAACTAAAACTAACACAAACAGAAGGAAACAAAAATATTAGAATTAATGAAATATTAATATTAGACATTAATGAAATAGAGAGCAGGAAATCAATGAAAACGAAATCTGGTTCTTTGAAAAGATCACTGAAATTAACAAACCTTTAGCTAAACAAACCAAGAAAACAAGAAAGAAGACTCAAATTATTCGAAACAGAAATGAAAGAAGGGTATTACCACCATTACTTTACAGGAACAAAAGGATCATAAAGAAATACTATGAACAATCGTATGCCAACGAATTTGACATCTGAGATGAAATGAACACATTCTTAGAAAGACACAAAGTAATGAAACTGATTCAAGAAAAAATAGAAACTCTGAATAGATCTATAACAAGCAAAAAGATTGACTCAATCATCAAAAAAGAAGTGTCCAGACCCATGTGGCTTCACTGCTTAATTCTACCAACCTTTTGAAAAATATTAATCACAATTCTTTACTAAGTTTTCCAGAAAACAGAAGAGCAGGAAACACTTCCCAATTCAAGTATTTAAGTGAGGCAAGTATTATCTTAATACCAAACTTGACAAAGGCATCAAAACTATAGTCCAGTATCTCTTATGAATATATATGCAAAATACTAACAAACTGAATGCAATAACACACAAAAAGAATTATGCTCTATGCCCAAGTGGAATTTGTCCCAGGAATGCAAAATTGGTTTAACATCCAAAAAAGTATAGCATGTAATGTAAACAAAAAGGGGGTGTGATTTTTTCAAATGCTTTTTCTTCGTCATTTCCATATACAAAGAAAAAGCATTTGAAAAAAATCACACCCCCTTTCATGATAAAACACTCCACACACTAGGAATAGATCAACCTGATACTGGCATCTGTGAAAAACCCACAATCAACATCATCCTTAACTGTAAAATACTTGATGTTTTCCTCATAAAATCAGGAGCAAAACAAGGATGTCCTCCTTCATCACTTTTGTTCAATATTGTACTGAAGGTTTTACAGCCAGGACGATTAGGCAAGAAAAAGAAATAAAAGGGACCCAAATTGGAAAGGAAGAAGTAAAACTATGTCTATTTGCTGATGAAACACTCTTATATAGAGAGAATCATAAGAAAATCACTGAAAACTATTTGAATGAGTGAGTAAGTTCAGCAAGGCTGCAGGGTACAAGAGAAATATATTAAAATCAATTGTATGTAACCTGGCTCATTATAGCTTCAATGATTCCCCAACAATAAAAACAAACAAACAAAAAAACCAATTGTATCTCTATATACTCATAATGAACAATTCAAAAATGAAGCTAAGAAAACAATTCCACTTACATTTGTATCAAAAAGAATAAAATATTAAGGAATAAATATTTATTTTATTTTTATGAGAATAAATTTTTAAAAAGTAGCGACAAACTCGTACTCTGGAAACTATAGATAATTATTGAAAAAAAAATAAAGAAGATCTAAATAATTGGAAAAACATCTCATGTCTACTGCTGGATCAGAAGATTTAACACTTCTTACGATGGCAATACTCCCAAACTGACCCATAGATTCAATGCAATCTCTATCACACTCTCAGCTGACTTCTTTGTAAAATCAACAAGCTAATTTTAAAATTCATATGGAACTGCAAGGTACCAAGAATAGTCAAAACCATCTTGAAAAAGAAGAACAAAATTTCCTAATTTCAAAGGTATACTATAGGTATACTGAAAACAGTATAGTATTAGCACAAAGGTAGACATACAGATCAGTGGAACAGCATTGAAAGTCCAAAAATAAAACCATTCCCCTACAGTCAACTGATTTCTTACAAGGGTGCCAAGACCTTATTATTAGTGGGGAAATAATTATCAGTGGGGAAAAGAATAATTTTTTTCACCTTATGGGGCTGTGACCACTGGATAGCCACATACACAGGGATGAAGTTGGACCACTACTTAACACTTTATACAAAAATAAACTCAGATGGATCAAATACCTAAATATAAGGCCTAAAACTTAAAACTCATAAAAAAAATAGGAATAAATATTTGGATTTGGTGAAGGAATATTAGATATAACACTAAAGTGCTAAGCAACAAAAGAAAAAAGTAGGTAAGTTATATATTTTTAAAACTAAAAGCTTTTGTGCCTCAAAGGACACCATCAGGAGATTTAAAAGACAAGGAAAAAATGGGGAAAAGATATTTAGAAATCATAGATCTAAAAGGGAACTTTTTTTTTTTTTTGCAGTTTTTGGCCGGGGCTGGGTTTGAACCCACCACCTCTGGTATATGGGGCCAGTGCCCCACTCACTGAGCCACAGGCACTGCTCCTCCCATAAGGAAATTTAACAGACCTGTTATAATTCATTTATAAAAAGACAATTCACCAAATTTGAAAATAGGCAAAGGATCTAAAGAGATATTTCTCCAAGGAACATATATGAACAACCAAAAAGCACTTGAGGAGACAATATCATTAGTCATCAGAGAAATTCAAATCAAAATCTTAGTGAGATACCACTTCACACTCCTAGGATGGCAAAAATCAAGAACTCAGATATCTTACAAGTGTTAGAGAAATGGTAACCCTCATATGCTGCTGATAGTAATGAAAAATAAAACAGTCACTTTGGAAAACATAACCCAGCTTATGAGTGAAAACACACATCTATACAAAGCCTGTACACAAATGTTTGTAACAGCATTATTCATAACCACCAAAAAGTGTGATAGAAATAACTCAAATGTCCATCAACTGACAAATGGATAAACAAAATGAGGTCTATCGATAAAAAAAAAAAAAAACAATTATTGCATTCATGTGAAATGTCCAGAATAGGTAAATCCATAGAGACAGACAGTAGATAAGTGGTTGCCCAGGGCTGTGGAGGCAGGCGGGAGTGACTGTGTAAGAATGACAGCTACAGAGCACATGGCTTCTTTAAAAATTGACCATGGCGATGATTGCACACATCTGTAAATACACTAAAAATCACTGAATTGTACACTTGACATGGGTGAATTGTATGTGATCTGTACCTCAATATAGTGGTTCAAAAAAGAGGAAGGCAGAGTCCTTGGAGATCAGGTCTAAGTCAGGTGATGCAAGCTAATTTACCATCTCTGTTACTAGGGATTGGGAACATAAGCCAAGTTAATAATAAACTGACCACTTTTCTCGTTTTCTACTGTTCTTTATTTCTTATGGGGAACAGTGGCCATAATTCTAGAAGAACTGGAGTGTTCATGCACAAAGGGACTAATACAGTTTTAACATCAAAATCTCACCTTAATACATAAAACATGGATAAATCTCAAAACATTATGCAGAGTAAAATAAGACAGAACCAAAAACCATCTATATATTAACATTTAAAAGTTGTTCTAGGGTGGCGTCTGTGGCTCAGTGAGTAGGGTGCCAGCCCCATATACCGAGGGTGGTGGGTTCGAACCTGGCCCTGAACAAACTGCAACAAAAAAATGGCCGGACGTTGCGGCGAGCACTTGTAGTTCCAGCTACTTTGGAGACTGAGGCAAGAGCGTTGTGGCGAGCACCTGTAGTCCCAGCTACTTGGGAGACTGAGGCAAGAGAATCGCCTAAGCCCAAGAGGTGGAGGTTGCTGTGAGCTGTGACACTACAGCACTCTACCGAGGGCAATAAAGTGAGACTCTGTCTCTATGAATAAATAAATAAATAAATAAATAAATATTGTTCTAGAATAGACAGACAGCGAGAAGAGTCAAAGGTAAGCTCAAGAAATCAGGGAAAATATCAGTGAGAGAAAGGAGTCATAGTTAAATTGAAAATTGACATATACCCAAATGAACATGCTTCTGTTACTGGTTTTAGTGGTTTTATCGCTGGCAATCTGGTTCCTCACTTAACTTGCAATTAATCAGATTGCTAGTGGTAGGCTGCCTTAGTTTTTTCATTCAGATTTTTAGGCTAACCATGGCTTCTTGGAGACCAAAGAGCAAGCCCAATGGATCTTTTGAACTTATCCCATAAAATACTAATAGAGTCAGGACAGGGTAGCAGGGCAGCAGGTGGGTATAGAATCTGTTGAGACAAAGAAGGTAATAGATACTCAAACAACTAAATTGTTCTTCAAATTTGGCACTCATCAGCTGACTTGTCTCTTACAAGGACCTGCAGCCATAATCTGATGCCTGATCTGACCTTTGAAGCCTTCCAGGTTCCATTCATACAGGGTGTTTTCCACAGAAAAGAAGATATTAATGATCACCCAAATGAAATGCCTTAGAAAAATAAATAAATAAATCAGGAAGTTTAGGTTGCCAATGACCAGTTGGGTCTAGAAAATTCTCTGGGACTCAAGTTTCTCTATCAAGATTAGGAAGGATTTATATTCGATATACAGTCAACTAATGTTTCTTACCACCTCCTTGTCCCAGTCACTGTGCCTTCATGCATGTCACCTCATTTTAACCCGTGCCATGATTCTCTTGGTGTTGTCACTCCTATTTTATGGCTAATGAATTTGAGGCCAGAGGCTATGGGACTTGCTTCAGATCAGATGGCTGTAAAGGACTCCCTCTGTGTTTCAAATCCAGATCTCTTTTTCTAAGCCCAGTGCCCCCCTGAGTGTCCTTAAAGCTCACTCTTTCCTCCACTGTTTTGGCCAGGGTCAGCATGAACGTCACATTTAAAAAACATGGACGTAGGGCAGCGCCTGTGGCTCAGTGAGTAGGGTTCCGGCCCCGTATGCCAAGGGTGGTGGGTTCAAACCTGGCCCCAGCCAAACTGCAACAAAAAATAGCCAGGCGTTGTTCAGGCGCCTGTAGTCCCAGCTACTCGGGAGGCTGAGGCAAGAGAATCGCCTAAGCCCAAGAGCTGGAGATTGCTGTGAGCTGTAATGCCACAGCACTCTACCGAGTGTGACAAAGTGAAACTCTGTCTCAAAACAAACAAACAAACAAACAAACAACCATGGACGTAATGAAAAAAAAAAAAAGAAAGAAAACTACAGATCAATATCCCTTATGAATATAGATGCAAAAACCCTCAATAAAATACTAGCAAACTGAATTCAACAGTACATAAAAAATATAATCCACCAAGACCAAGTGGGCTTCATCCCAGGGATGTGAAGATGATTTCAAATAATGTCAATAAATGTGATTCACCACATAAACAGAAGCAAAAACAAGGACCATATGATCATCTCAATGGATGCAAAAAAACCATTCAATGAAATTCAGCATCCTTTCACGATAAAAACGCTCAGAAAACTAGGCATAGAAGGAATAAATCTCAAAAATATACAAACCATTATGACAAACTCACAGCCAACGTCATACTGAATGGAGTAAAGTTGAAAATATTCCCCTTAAGAACTGGAACAAGACAAGGATGACCACTGTCACCACTTCTATTCAACACAGTGCTCTAAGTAGTAGCCAGAGCAAGAGGGCAAGAAAAAGATATAAAGTGTACCCAACTCAGGAAAAAGGAGGTTAGCTATCACTATGATCTTGCATCTACAAAACTAAGACTCTACCAAGTGACTCCTGCTACTGATAAGTAAGTGCAGCAAAGCCTCAGGTTACAAAAACACTGTACACAAATCAGTAGCATTTCTACATACCAATAAACAGTCAAGCTTAGACTCAATTCATAGAGAGTGCAATTAATTTTCCTCTAAGGAATGCTCCTGATTCAGCACTCCCCCAACATGCCCAGGATACTTTCGGAGCCTTCGGGGAACATGAAATTGGCTCCCAGAGTGTAGCTATTTCCCTTCAGAAATGATTCTTTGTTGGGGGGAGAGAGGAGTTAAAAAACAAACTTTATTCTAAATAATTATCAAAAAAAAAGTAGGGTGGTGCCTGTGGCTCAGTGAGTAGGGGCATCAACCCCATATACCAAGGGTGGTGGGTTCAAACCCAGCCCCAGCTGAACTGCAACAAAAAAAAAGCTGGGCGTTGTGGCGGGCGCCTGTAGTCCCAGCTACTGCGGAGGCTGAGGCAAGAGAATCACCTAAGCCCAGGAGTTGGAGGTTGCTGTGAGCTGTGACGCCACAACATTCTACCAAGGGTGACAAAGTGAGACTCTGTCTCTAAAAAAAAATAGCTAACTTTGAAAGATTTAACAGATTTCCTTTACTATACTCACAAAATTCAAAATATCATACAAAAATAGCTTTGTGTGCTTAACCACTTTTAAAAATAAAGCTTTAAGAGGAAACAGGTAGAGACTCCCACATCATTTGGGGGCCATCGGGCAACAAATATTTAATATTAAGCAAAAATCACTAAAAACTAAAAATTCTCAAATTGAGAGAGAAGGCTTGTTCAAGTCTTTAACATGCATTTATTATTCTGAGAAAACAGAAATATTTTAATTTAAAAGCAACCTAATCTAAGTGCTTACCCTTCTTTGAACATGGCCTGCCTACCCTTCATTTTATGATTGCATATCCCTTGACCATAGTGCTTAGTTCAGCAGGACTGTCTTCACTGAAGTTGCCCTCTGGGTCCCATTTCTTACATCCCACCTGCTACCATTATTCCCTTGCCTGCTTGCCCAGCCTCATACCAACTATTATCATTATAATCAAGCTTGGGAAATTTAGGTACCCAAAGGTACTATACACACAATTCTGTTTTACCGCACACTTCACAATATATGTATAGCAGGTGATTATAGACCCACCCATGGACTTTGTCTCCAACCACAGATGAAACAAATAAGATACAAATTTGCCACCATATAAAAATTGTTTACTCTGTGGCACAGTCCTGAGGGCTCATGCCACTCCAAGTGTCTGAAGTACAGAATCCATAACATTTCTGGTGGCATCAGACAAAATGGATGACACAAGACAATAAGTGTCCCGTGCTCTTGGGCTGTCTGTGCCATTTATGTAACAGAAAGGTTGCTTTCAAGCTTCTCAGATAGTTATTCAATCATGTTTGCCTTTTCAAAAGTATTATCACAGTAGTTCTCACAGAAGGTAAAAACAATAGAATTTCTTCATAACACATTTTCACTTAAAGTTTAGGCCAAGTTGTTGGCTACAAGTCCTATTCAGGTGGCGCTCGTAGCTCAATGGGTAGGGCGCTGGCCACGTACACCAAGGCAGATGGGTTCGAACCCGACCCGGGCCTGCTAAACAACAATGACAGCTGCAACAACAAAAAAAAAGCCAGGCATTGTGGCGGGTGCCCGTAGTCCCAGCTGCTCGGGAGACTGAAGCAAGAGAATAGCTTAAGCCCAAGAGTTTGAGGTTGCTGTGAGCTGTGATATCATAGCACTCTACGGAGGATGACAAAGTGAGACTCTGTCTCAAAAAAAAGTCCTATTTAATTTTTTGCCACATTTAAGAAGACAACGCAAAACCATCCCTGTGATGTCCTTGCAGTTTGGTCTTCAAAAACTGCTTCTTTACGGACCCAGCAAGCCCTTTTCTCTCTGTCCATCCTCATCTTCACCTTGGTGTCTGGAACAGCCTTCTACCCGTCAGACCAGGAACTACGGGAAAACCAGCAGGGGGACCCACAGGGACCCCAGCCCCTGAAAGGGGGGCACTGGGGTCCACACGCAGGGCTGAGAGGGCTTCCAAAGGACCCCTGACACAGCCACTTGCAGGACCATCTGCCTTCACCAGCAGCAGCCCTGACATGTCTCAGTTCTGAAAGATCAGCCCATTGTGCGAGACAAGAGGTGTTTTTCCCCCAGAGGAGGGAGAGAGACTGAGGGCAAGCTCTAGATCTATAGCACACATCCAGGGGAGAAGAGGGGAGAGAGAGCAAGAAAGGAGGGAGAGAGAGACAGAGACAGATCCAGAAATAAAATGAGCAACAGATGGAGAGAACAGCAGGGTAGGCAGAGGAAGGAAAAGGAACGAGAAAAACAAATTGCTGTGAACAAGCAGTAGGTGGCACCATTCACACCTCCAAACAAAGCCTCTGCAGGAGGCTTTCCTTAGTTCAAAGGGACTTCAGCTTCTCTGGACTCAGGCAAAGTTGAACATTACATCTCAATCTGCTTTTCTGTACCTGCGACCCAGGGCTGACCCCTGGGATCCCTCTCAGCCCACAGTGACTGGATGCCTGGGTACATGACCCAAGGCAGCCCAGTGAGGTTCCACCCCAGGACCTTTCTTGGAACCATTATGAAGAGGAAGCTCTTTTTCCACTGGGACTTGGTAAAAGGATGGTGAAAGCCGAGAACTGTCAGAGACCACTGCACGGGGAAAGCCTCGATGAGAATGAAGCCAGCAGAGAGGGAAGCAGAATAGGAAGACAGAGATGACGTCCTGACAAAATCATCTGCATTCCTGGATCCAGCCATACCTGAAGCCATGCCTACCCTGGGACTTCTCAGATATACAGGCTGATTCCCTTTTATGCTTAACTCAGTTTAAATTTGGAATTCTGTTACTAGCAACCAAAATAGTCCTATTAAAATGTGAAAACCTGCCTATGAGTCTTGCCTCTTTCATCAGCTCCCAGAAACCTCCCCTGAGTATGACCCAACTCTCCTGACAAATGTGGTAGCCAACGGGGCCTAGGATTGTCCCTAGGGGAAATGCAAAGGCCAAGTAAGAGAACTGCTAACTAATAACCTTTACAAAGTAAAACTATCCCCAACAAATGCAACTAGTGTAACATGGTTTCTTGTACCCTCAATGAATCCCCAACAATAAAATAAATAAATAAATAAATAAATAAATAAAATAAATAAATAAAAATAAAAAAGTAAAACTATCACAGGGAGAAAGGGGGGCAATTCTTGGTGCACACAAGGCCTTATTTTGACTTTTGCCAACATAGGTCCCTTCCTCCATAAAAAAATGTTAAAAATTATATTTTCAAATTGCATTGGTATAAAGAAAAATACAATCCAGACTGGATATCACATTCATTTTTCTCTTCTGATTTAAAGTAAATTAAAACATTTTAGTGGACCCCTACCAGTATCATAGACCTTTTGGCACCATGCTTACTCTGCCTAATGGATAAGTTGGCCCTGGGCCCAGACTGTCCAGATTGCTTATCTACTCAGTTCCTTTCCCCTAGAGACTAATCTTACTCTCTTCTCCTTGTGGAGGAATCTGGTGAGTCCTTTGGAGCCCGGATGGCCTTTCTCTGTCTCTTTCCACATACGTCTCAGGGTCATCACTTTTGGCTTCTCTTTGGGGTTCCTATTGAACTGGGCACTAGTCTGGCATTATCACTTTGCATCATGAGGAGCTTCCTCCAAGTCTTTCCATGTCTGCTGACACACCAGGAGCTCCTCGAGAACAACATCTCATACATCACTGTGCCCAAGTCCCAGCACAGGCCAGAGGCAGAGCAGACACATGGAAGTGAAGTTAGAACCAAAAGGCACAAAGTCCTGCCAAACTCATCTGTGCTCCTGGATCCAGCTCCTGGATCCAGCTGTGCCTGAAGCCACACCTACCCTGGGACTTTTCAGATACATGAGCGGCTTTCCTTGTATACTTAAGTCAATTTGAATTGAGAATTCTGTCATTAGCAATGACAGAGGTTGCTTCCTACTTAGGAAACTCTTGTCCCCCTAGGATTTGCCACCAGGCTAGGCAAGACACATAAAGGAATGAAGTGCGCTGGGTCTGCAATGTGAACACGACGTGCGTCCTTGAGGATATGTTCTGCACCAGACCTGGGCGGGGACTTGGGACACACAATGACAGTTTTCCTCTGAGGATTTTCTGGGTCCCCATCTGTTCTAAAGGGTGGATGTGCTGACATGGAAAGCTGGAGGGGGTGATGTGGGCCAGCTCTATAATTGGGCTGGCATCATACCAAGAAGCTTTTAGATGTGTCCCTTGGCCCCAGGTTCCCCTCACTCACCTTCATCACTTGTGTGAGGCTCAGTGCCATTGTCATGGTCAACTTCATCGATGGTCCCTGGCTCGCTGTGTGGGCTGTCACTGCAAGGAAACATGGGAGGGGACTTATTGGGGGACAATCTACCCTCACACTACCCTAAGGCTCCCATGAGTACCAGCCCAATCCACATTTGGGCCCTCACCTGACTCAGACAGAGGCTCACACCATCCTGTCTTTTCCTTCTGAAAACTACTCCCAGCTCCCTTACTGGGAAGCTTCCCAAATGTCTCCCTGGCTCCTTCCTAGCCCTGGAATTTTCTGGGCTATCTTTTGGGTGAAGGCTGTCTATGCTTAACGTGTTCTGTAAGATCCAGGGGGCCGTCGTGCTATCCCAGCATTTATCATTGGAAGGACTCGAGGCCAGAACAGGAAGTTTTAAAGTACTATGAGTCATCCCATCTGGCCTGACTCCCTTGTCTCACGGCGGAGGTGGCACATCCCATGAGGTGAAGTTAAGATAATAAGGGCTGCCTGATGATTCTGTGTGCAAAAGCCCAGAGCAGTCTGGGCTGCAAGAGCAAACCAGACTGGCAGCCATGATGAACGTGGTAGCTGAGTGATCAGGTCCATCAAATTTAGTCATTAATATACTGGTTTAATTCCAACAGATGCTAGATTATGAGCTTCTTGAAGCCAGGGTTCATTCACATAGTCATTTTTTCTTTATAAAGCCGCTAAATGAGTCCTAATATATGCCAGGCAGTATGTCAGGTAGGAGGGATGCAGTGATCGGCAAGGTAGGTAAGTTTGTAGGCCTCGTGTTGCTTACATTGTAGGGAGAGAAAAAAGAAAACTGCCCAGGTAAAAAGGCCAGTAAACAAAATGGTGCAGGCTGAAATAGTGTTATATAGAAAGAAATGGGCAGAGGTAAGAATAGACAAAGGGACCTACAAGGAAGGCTTCTCAGAGGAGGTGGCATTTACAATGCCATTTAAAGGGATATGGACTTTTGAAAAATTCTCCATTGCCACCTGGATTAGGTCCAGACTGCACAATGGCTTCCAAGATTTTAGACTTTGGAGCCTCACCCCTCTCTATTCCCATCACGTGCTACACTCAGCCACACTGGATCACTTTTCCTCTTATTGAAGGCTCCAGGCCTAGTATATTCTTTGCCCAATCCCCACCAGGTTGGCTCCAGTTCATCCTGCAGTCTCAGCTTAGTCTGTCCTTCCTCCAGGAAGCCTTTCCTGACTTTCCTAGGTTGGCTTAGGAAGACCCACTTCTGGAACGGCCTGTCCCTACTCCACCAGAGCTCCCTATGCCAGAGGTTAATCTTGTTCGGGTCACATTCCTGACTCCTAGTTCAGGACCCAGCCCACGACAGATGCTTGGCAACCATTTGTTGAATGAATGAAGACTGTGCTGAGACCCTCTGCCAAATCTCCCCTTTTGCCTTTGAAAACTCCTCCAAAATTACCACATAATAATTTTCCAACTTCATAGGAAAAGACAGGATTAAGAAAAGGGTGGTTATTGTATATTGTTCTTTTGTACATGAAGATCTGTGAGTCCCTTCCCAGAACACTAAATATATATGTTGCAGCAGGAAAAGAGAACTGGAAATGGTTGCAAAACCTGTGTGAAAAGCTCCTCTTTGTTCAGAAATTTGGCTTGCTGGCTGTTTAATGTTTCTGTGAAAGAACAGGGACAGACTTGTTCCCCGGTGCTTCAAATGAGATTAGAGAGCTGTGATTAGATATCACCATGGCCCAGTATCCCCATGTGGAGAAGCATGTTCAGGGGAAAGAAAAGGCTGGATCACCTTCTTTCTCTGAAGTGGCTGCCCAAATATGCCCACAGAACTAAAGCAAAGCAAGAGTCCAGGAATGCTTTGACAATCAAAAAGCAAACTCCCTTGTAGGTGCCTGGCTGAAAGTAATGTGAGTAATACCTAAATATATAGCAGAGTGCTGTCCTGTACTGGGAACAAAGAAATAGTAAGTACCCTTTGACTGGTCTCTGCCATTTAGTGTTCTGAATTTCCTGTCTTTGCCACCTTGTAAATTTTTTTCCTATATTCATATATTAAAGTCTTAGCCTAGGGAGGGTAGTCAGCCCTGATTTTTAAAAGGTTCTAAAATATTTCTCTTAAGACCCAATGTAGTACCAGGTACACGGTAGTGCCCAATCTCAAAAAAACTGAGCTCATATTGCCTGGAAAAGAGAAATCCTAGGTGACAGGGGGCAACGGCGAGAAGTGTCGGACTCAGTTCATGAGGCTGAGGTGACAATGATCCACTCCCCTGCTTCCTAAGATGGGCCTGTGACCCACCTGGCCAGTCTCGGCATTACCTCTTTTAACCAATGTGATGATTTCACCAGACCCAAACCACAATTTTTTGGCTTAGGTTGGAACATCTGTGAAAGAGAAGCAACTTTTCCAATGAAATGGCTCAGTTATCAATCCAAAAGGTATGGGCTACCTCTTGCAACCACCAAGGGAGAGGCTGTTCGAGAATGAAACCAAAACAGCATAGATAAAACAGAGCCAAGGGATGGTGGCTGCAGGACCAAATCTTCACGAATATGGTTGAGCCCCTGGATCAAGATATGCCTGAAGATACATTCCCAGACATTTTAGTTAAGTAAATCAATGAGTTCCCATTTGATTAAACCAGTTTGAGTTATATTTCTGTCCCCCATAACCAAGAGCATCTTGACTGATGTACCTCTTTTCTCTCATGTAAGGCTGCTGCAAAGCTCAAATGAGAAAATGCACATGGAAGCACAGACTGTTAAGCGGTAAGAAAACGGAAGGGCTTCTTACTGCTCCTGTACGGCAGCAGCAGCAACGATGATGACAAGAATTAGAGTAAGAGGAATGGCATCTTACCAATATTCTTCCCCTCCAGCCATGCATTTTTCATACACAGGTCCCTCTAGTTCCCGGGGGCTGGGGAAGATGGCTTCATGATGGATGATGATGGTTTTGATGACTTCATTGACGTGTGCCTGGCAGGACACAGGGTCCTGCCCATCAGGGATGTGCATGAGGGTGGGCCCGAAGCAGATGGCCAGGTTGTAGGGGTCCATCATGTTCTCGTCGCTATACTGAGAGAGGCTAGGAGAGAGGAGGTACCCACAAGTCATCTGGGAAAGGCAAATCCTCCCCCTGTGATTTCTTTCTTTGGGGGGACTCTACTCAAATCCAGAAGGATTCCACATTCTTCTTTAAAAACAGCACCTGGAAAAGCCTCAGGATATGGCCTCCCAAAGGAGGCCAGAGCCAAGTCAAAAGGGGGCCCTTTGTCCACTCTACTCAAGGAGTATACAGAGAAAAAGGGGGGCCCTTGGCCAGGCACTCACTGATTGAGGAAAGCGAAGAGGTATCTCATGACCACGATGACCACACGGGGAAGGGTGATGAGGATTTGTTGGATCTGGTGCACCCTCTCAGCTGGGTTCTCCAGTTCTGAAACATAAAGGGAATTTTCAGGGTGCTTTTCATCCTCAGCGTAGAAGCAAACGCCTGCAAGTCCCACCTCCCATACCCGTCCACATCTAGGGAATCAGCTCTTCCCTCAATTGGGGGTGGGGTGGTGGTGGTAAATCATACGTAAATTTGGCCTGGCCAATCAGAGCATCCCAGGAGGGGCCAGGGTGTGGCCTACTCAGAACCAATCAGAGTCGACCTTAGAGACACAGTTGAGAGAAACCCAGAGGAAGGTGCTCTCTTGAACTTGAGTTGTGGGAAGCCTGGGGCAGCTAGGGCCCCCCCAGAAAGGAAGCCAGCACAGAGACAGACGTGGGGGGCAGATGTCTGCTGATGCCATGTAAGGGTCTGCAACCAGCTGGGCCTCAACTTTTCAGGTATCTGAACCCATGTCTTCCCTTTTGTATATTAAGCCAGTTTGAGATTCTGTCCCTACAACCTGTATATCCTGACAAATGCAGGCAGGGACATGTTTTATTAAACCTTTTATAAACATGACAAGAATGTAGAATAAAGAACCATTTCTCAAGCTACGTATTGGCCAAAGAATCAGGAAGATGCTTTGGATCTTGTCTCTGACCCCTATTTTCAGGTCAATTCTAGACCTGAAATCTTCTCAAGGCCTTGCACAGGAATTAGATTATTGGGGGGATTCCGGAAACACTGGCCGAGCAAGTGATACAGGCTCTGACAGGGTGAAACCTCTGTGGCCTAGAATGTGTAAGACATCATTTAGAGCTTAAAAACTCAGTCTAGAAATATGAACAGAAGCAGTGTAAAGGGCAGAGAGCAAAGGGGAGTCTTTCACAAAAGAAAATAAGAAGTTTCAAGCACCCCTCTTCTCTTACCACTCTTGGGACATTGTCCTGGCTATGGGTATCTTTCAGAGTATTGTAAGAGCTTTCACCCTTAGTGAAACTGTGTGGCAACGTTTCTGTAAATAAAAAAATAAATTGAGGCGGCACCTGTAGGTCAGTGGGTAGGGCGCCGGCCACATACACCGAGGCTGGCGGGGTCGAACTCGGCCCGGGCCAGCTACAACAACAATGACAACTGCAACAACAACACCAAAATAGCCGGGCATTGTGGCAGGCACCTGTAGTCCCAGCTACTCGGGAGGCTGAGGCAAGAGAAGCACTTAAGCCTAAGAGTTTGAGGTTGCTGTGAGCTGTGATGCCACAGCACTCTGCCCAGGGCAACAGCTTGAAACTCTGTCTCAAAAAAAAAAAAAAAAAAAAAAAAAGAAAGAAAGAAAGTTTATTCTAAATTACTAAAATTCTAACATTCTAAAATTAAAACCTTATTTTAAAACAATACTCACAAAGACTACCTTGGATTTGAGCACCTCACAGTCCAAGTGCCCCTAGGCTGGGCTCCTCCTGACTTTATGCACAGAAACATGAAGGTCAAAGAGGGCTCCCACGGCTGGCAATGTCAGAGGAAGCCTCCACTCAGCTTATTTTCACCATTTCCCTTGTTTGTCACATTGCTGACCTGAACCCCAAACCTTCCATGACTACACTACCCAAGCGGGAAAACTCTGGAACCCTTCTAAGACTTTCGAGGTCTTCCTCCACCTTCTGCATTTTACTCTGTCAGCCTTGTCCACAGGCTGGCACAGGCCACATCACCCTCCTGCTGGTCCTACTAACCTGGGTCCCCAGGATCCCCTATGTCTATTCCTCCTGGAAGACTCTGCTTATACACGTATAGATGTATATATCTCGGCTCTGATCTACAAAACCAAGTCTTCCTCGCCTTCTTCTCCTCTGAGCCCCTTTTATACTCCAAGGATGTGCCATGCCCATTAGCCTGTTCATTATCAACCATCTTGTTATTTCCATAGCTAGGTTTTAAGTTCTATAAGGACAAAGGCCATGCTTCCCCTTTTATAATGTCTCTCCTCTATGTCTAGCAAAGAGATGAGCAGGCTAATTTCAGTAAAGATTTGTCGAGGAATTGATTGTTTCTCCTGGGAAATACTTACTAATAGTAGATATCAAATCTTGAAACCTTTCCTTAGGAAAGAGTGGGTTTTCCAGTCCTCGGAAATACAGTTTTAAAACGCCAGCAACTGAATTGATATCACGCTCATTTTGATCATCCACCAAGGGGTCCTCGCCTGAGTATAAATAAGAGACAGTGTTTGGCTTGATAGGGAAGCAGAGAATGTGCAGAAGAGATGAGCTGAACCCAGCCCGGACCAGAGGAAAGGCAGGTGGGACAAGCTTTGGTCACACGTGACCCCCCCCGCCACACACACACACAAGTTTAAATCTCCTTGAAATTTCTTATTTGCATATGTTCAAATCCACAGAAAATTATAAGAAAAAAATAATAGATCCCCATCACCTTCATTTACACTCATCTTGCCATACTGTTCTCTTTCTATATTTATATTTATTATTGCTCAAAATTTAAGAGTATTTTGTAGACATCACAATATGTCACTGCTAAATATTCATCACATTTCTCCTAAGAATAAGGATATTCTTCAACATAAACACATTATAACACCTAAGAAAATTAACTATTGGGCCAAAATAACATCGCATATACAGCCCCCATTCAGACATCCCCAATTGTCCCATGATATCTTTTATAGAACTTTTTCAGAAGCCAGTACTTAATTAATAATCACATAATCATAATCACATAATTCATTCTGTGGTTATGTTTCTTTTTTCTTTTTTTTTTTTTTTTTTTTTGTGTGTGGTTATGTTTCTTAAGCTCTTTATTTCTTAAAAATTTTTTATTTTTATTTTCGAGACACAGTCTCATTCAGTCACCCTTGGTAGAGTGCCGTGGCATCATAGCTCACAGCAATCTGAAACTCTTGGGCTCAAGAGATCCTCTTACCTCAGCCTCCCAAGTAGCTGGGACTACAAGTGCCTGCCACAACACCCAGCTATTTTTAGAAATGTGGGTCTCGCTCTTGATCAGGCTGGTCTCATAGTCCTGAGCGCAAGTAATCCACCCACTTTGGCCTCCCAGAATGCTAGGATTACAGGTGTGCGCCACCACCAGCCTACTGGAGACCTTTAAATGTAAAACATGCTCTACAATTTTTGTTTGCTAGTTTGTTTTTTATACTATTGGGTCTTTCTGAAAAGTCCAGGCCAGTTGTCTTATACAATGCCTCACTTCTCTGGTTATGAATTTTATAGCCAGCTTATTATCATTTGTATTTAATTATAGGGATTGATTTTTTAATCATTTAAAAAATTATAGTTTTGAATATATGAAGCATTAACAGAGTGAAAAAGTCCAAGCCAGATAAAAAGTGGCCCCCTGAGTTCTACCTCTTACCCTTCTCCCCTCCACACTTTGGATTTAACCATTTTCATTAGTTTCTGACTTGTCTTTTCTGCAAAAATAAGTAACTATATAATTTTTAAAATTCTCCTTATTTCTTGAAATGTAGTATGCTTCATAAACTTGTTTTTTCACTTAACAGTAAATCCTAAAAATCTCTTCCCATTAGTTAGTTCCTAGAGATCTTCCTCTCTGTTTTATTTTTAGTGGCTGCAAAGTACTCTTTCTACGTCATGGGTAGACCATCATCTATTCTACCAATCTCAAGGATGAACATTTGACTTCCTTCCAGTATTTTGCTATTATAAATATTGCCACAGTGAATGAATATTCTTGTCATTTTGTATTTGTGGGGAAGCATCTCCGTGGTAAGTTCCTAGAGGTGGGACTGCTCACAGGGTAGATACATATGTGGTTTTGGGTGGGGGTTTTGAGACAGAGCCTCAAGCTGTCCCCCTGGGTAGAGTGCTGTGGCATCACAGCTCACAGTAACCTCCAATTCCTGGGCTCAAGCGAGTCTCTTGCCTCCGCCTCCCAAGTAGCTGGGACTACAGGCGTCCACCCCAATGCCCGGCCATTTTTTGGTTGCAGCTGTCATTGTTGTTTGGCGGCCTGGGCTGGATTCGAACCCGCCAGCTCAAGTGTATGTGGCTGGCGCCTTAGCCGCTTGAGCCACAGGCGCCGAGCCAGATACACATGTGGTTTTATCAGATACAGCCACATTTTTCTCCACTGGCGCTGGACCATTTTCTACTCTACTAGCAACATCATCTCAAGGATGTTGTTTCCCATAGTCCTGCCCATGGCATATTGTCAATCTTTGGAATTTTTGCCAGTTGGACATGAAAAACTGGTATCCCAGGGGAGTAACACTTTTCAATTTAGCGAGGAGCTGCTCGGCTGGTTCACCAGTGGCAAGGTCCGTGGAGAAGGTGAAAGGTGGCGGGGAGCAACCTGATGGCCTCCGGAGGTGCGGAGAGATGTCAGCACAACCGGCTCCTCCTCCGAACAGCCCAGAGCACTGCTAAGACTGGCAAGTGTTGAAGAGCAGAAATGGAAACTCACACTACTGTGCCTCTGCAGGAAGTGAAGCCGGGCCTCTGCAAGCCCCAACACACTTCAGTACTGATTAGAGACAGGTCTCCCCTCCTTCCTGTACCAGGGCCTGCAGCTTACAGAGTAGCAGTCCGAGTTCAGCTCCCACCTGCCCTCTTGGCCGGCCAGCTTTGTGCAGTGCTAGTCTGAACAACCACGTGTGGCCGCCCAGACACTGGTGTCCCACAGGTCAGTCTCTCAGCAGTGCCTAGCAGAGGAAGTGAGAATGCTTCCCCCATAGAGAGGAAACATGAAAAACAATTGTCTATCCCCACACACTACTCCTTAAGTCAGAAGCGCCTGTGCACACTCAGCTCTCTGAAACCTCACGACAGCACTGCCTGCCACCCAGGGAGATGTGGTTCCAATACCGCTGGTCTCTCCTGTGGGAGACCTGAGGCAATGAACGTGCCCACCCTCGCGCAGTCTGACACAGATACCAGCAGCTCCCAGGTCTTGTAAGGCCTGGGAGATGTTCTTTTCTCTCTAACCTGTGATTTTCACATCTGTCTGCTTGTCAGCGTACATGCCTGCCTGTGTATACATGTATGTATGTTCATTTCTATGTATGTATCTATCTACTTTCCTTCCTCCTGTCTTCCTTTCTTCCTTTATAGAATCCCAACCTTTTTTCTTTCTCAAAAAAAGTTCCTATGAAATCTCAACTTACAGAACAATGCTGTCTTAGTTGAATTGTGGGGGTGGAGGGTGGGGCGCAGTCTAAGCCCTACATCCTTAGCTTCCCTCTCTGTCCCTGGAGCAGCCTAAGGAATGAGAAACCTGACCTGGGCAGGTGCGGTGGCGCACACCTGTAATCCCAACACTCTGGGAGGCTGAGTTTGGGAGAATTGCTTGAGCTCAGGAGTTTGAGGTTACTGTGCTGGCTCTACTGAGGCCTCTGCACTCTAGCCCGCCTGGACAACACAGGGAGACTCTGTCTCAAAAAAAAAAAAAAAAAAAAAACGAACTTGAACTGTATTAAGCTGTTTCCCTATTATCACTATCCATCATTCTTGTGGTCTCATGATGCAAAAACACATGGACTTTTCCCTCCGTATCGTCTACTGATGGCTCCCATAGCTAAGCATGATTAACACACTGACTTTAGGGCCATGTATGTACACGTACACGCCCCACTACTTCTTGCCTTCCTCCTACAAGGCACTCAGTCCATAACTGAAGCCGCCCAAACATTCCTTTCCATTAGCCCAGGCCTTTGGCTCCCTACAAGGCTAGTCAATTTTGGGTCCAGGAATGAATGGAATTCTAGAGCTCAGCATGAACAGGATAGTCTGCGTGAATGATGGCTTTTTCCAGATGGAGAATAAAAGGTAAAATTCCAGGCAAGTCTGAGGAAAGGCATGCTCACACTTGGCTAGCTCATGTCCTGCAGGAGGCAGAACTCTTACCCAGGTCATCTGGGCACTGGCAAATGCTCTAAGGTGGGGCTCTCCCCTGGGCAGAGACTGAACACAGTGCTGCTGGGAGCTTGCAGGTGGTCTGTCTCACGGGGGTAGTCCTATAGCCACAGGTCCTGTCTAGTCCCTCAATGTGACAATCCCATCCAGGATTTCCTCTTCTTCAGACAGGACACAGATCTCCTCAGAAGGGTTAGGTCCTGAGTGTGGGATGAGTCAGACCCTACGTGCTGGCTTCATCCCTAAATCCAAACCCTGTCTTGACATGCATACAGTGAGTGGTCTATGGCCTTCCTTCCCAGCCACCCACTTACTCATCTGCGGGTACAATGGGGGAACAGCAGAGAGGTTTGTGGGAGGAACAGAGATGGGAAACTGGCCTGGGAGACAAGAGAAAACCACAACTTTTTCCATGGCAGAGCTGCTGATTCCTGCCTTTTCATGATTTTTCTTTGCTCCTTCATGTTGCCAGAATATTATAAGAACTCAAAACTTGGGCAGTGAGCTTAGGATTTACTGATTCAAAGAACAGAAGAATTCCAAATAAAACGCTGGTTAGCTCGTGTCAGAAGAAAAAGAAAATAGACTTAGGAAGAGTAAGCCAGGAGTGGATTTCCAACATGTTATCAATTTTCAACAGCTTAAGGAAAAGAAAACTGTGCTCCTTTTAACAGCCTTGTACAAGAAATGGAGGGAGGCACATGTGCCCTGGAGAAAGGAAAAACAGGGCCAAGAAAGAACAAGACCCAAATCTCTTTGAACAAGCGGCAAAGGTTGGGCACCCTGCAAGGATGAGGGGATTTAAATTTTTTTTTAAATTTTAAAAAATAAAAGGAAGAAAGAAAAAACACACAATATACTGATCTGGAAAGAAAATTCAGTCTCACAAGTTAGACCACGTGGGGTATGAAGAGTGGGTAAGGAGAGAGATACTGAGCTGTGCCCAGGCTCGGGCCACCTGGTCACCAAGGAAATGTGGAGAAACACAGCCAGCGGGTAAGCCTGAAAAAGGAAGATTCTAGTTTGAGGAGAGATGGAAGAGGCATCCCTGAGGACCAGCTTGGTAAGAAGCCAAACCCCGGGCATGTGCTTCTGTGAAAGTCACACGGAACAGAAAAGAGTAAGAGAGAAACGTGGCTCTGGCCAGCCCAGAAAAGTCAGGAATGGTTTTGGTTTTTCTAAAAGAGACATACCAGGAACTATTCTTTTAGGAGAAAACATGCCTCATTGTGGGCTCAGGTGGGGCAGGCAGACACGCCTGGCGAGAGAGTGGGATTCATTTTGAAATGATGAGGAGAGGGCGTGTGGCCAACTGCAGACAGGAGGCAAAGAATAAGGAGAAAATATTTTTTGCAGCTGAGATGTGGGTCAGGTGATCTGTGCCCAGCTGGGCTCTGCCTGAGGCAATCCAAGGCTTGTTAGGAGCAGAGAATTCTTTTACACTGCACATCACCCCCGCCAAGCACCGGAGCAAGTGACAGGAGGTGCTGACCTTAGAAAATCACATTCAAGAAGGAAAGCTATTGGGGTGGGGAAGGGACAGGCTGCCTGTTACAACAAGGATCCCTGCAGAATACGGGGAAGCAGGGAAACGCAAGGGCAAAGTGCCTGCAGGGCTGGAGGCACCGTGCAGTGAGTTTGCCCATGAGAGGCAAAGCAGGGTGACAAGGGACTCTAATTTTGAGATGAGCCCAGGAGGATGGCAACAGCAAATGCTTCTGTCTACACTTCTGCTCATTTACAGTGAACACAGGATAGCAGGGGTGCTAAGAAGTTGGGGAAAATAAAGAAAGAAAATTCTGGATTGAGCCATCCAGTGATGTCAAGAAGGGCTCAAGGCAGGGATGTATGACACGTGCATAAGAGATACTAATGGATGATACCTCTTGCTTTCCTGTCTTTGCACATGCTGTTCCTTTGGCCTGGAATGCCCTTTCCTTGCTCTTGTGTCCCCTGGCCCTCACTCCTCAGCCTCAGCTGAGGAACTTCCCCCCAAAGGAAGCCTCCCTTGGCTGTGCTCCATCTGAACCGGGCTGCCCAGGGCTTGCTCCATCACTGCACTGACCATACTATCTGCCTTCTGGGCTGGCTCCCCAAGCCAGAGTGACTGTGTTTTGTTCTTGTTATATTTCTAGGTGCTGGTCCATGACCTTGTACAGTGGAGGATTCAGCGTTTACTTGTTCAGTGAATGAATAAACGCCTGAGTATTGGAGCAAGGGGATTCTGGGGCTCTCTGGTTCTAAGCACGCAAGATCCTGGGGTGGACTCCAGAAAAGAAGCTCCCCTGGACTCTAGACCCAGAGGCCACTGAGTACCAGTTGCAGCCAGATCTAGCTGTCTACATCTGGTTCCAAGCCAAAGTGCCTAGGGCCACAGAGGGTCTATGCTCAGGGGCCATGGCGGTAACTGCCTAGGGCTGCAGAATGTTTCCTCCATTATGGAGCAGAACGTAAGGTGGGGGATTGAGAAGAGCAGGAGGCAGAGAATTTGCTCAGGAGATAACTCCTTTAGAAGAGGGGAGTAATTCTATGGGTGGAACCCCAGAGAGACACCTGCTCAGAACACAGCCAGCAGAGGTAGACCATCCACCTCTCCAGGTTGTCAGAAAACGAGTAATAAAGTGTTTTCTTACCCATTGGGATGGGTTATACTTCTAGCAAACAAGTCTGGGTTTGGGGTCTGCAAACCTACCTCAGTACCAGAGTCACTAACGGAATAAGGTAGTAAATCAGAGTTGAAAGAGGTTAGACTATGGAGATGTAAGCTTTCCAAAATACTGGAAAACTGCACGCAGAGATATTATTTGGGATACCTATATGCAAACTCTTCTTTTCTACCCTGGGATAAGGATGTGGACTTGGGAACCCTAGGCTTTATTCTGAACTCGGGGAGCGTGATGTTTGAAAATATTTCCTCGAATGAAAATGCATAGATTTTCAGTTCCTGTGTAGTGGCAACATAAGCACTAGGTATTCAAAGGCAGAAGTATTAAGAAGAATCAAGTTTTTTCTGATATGGTGAGTCTTTGCTTTGCATGGACACTGTCACCAGCCTCTGTCTCCATCAGGGAGTCTGAGGCCAAGACAGGTTATATCAAATACATCACATGTATCCTGTTCTGGGTCTCTCTCATTTGTATTTTGTTTTTTGTTGTTGTTGTTTTTTGTTTGAGACAGAGTCTCACTCAGTCACCTGAGGTAGAGGTCCATTGCTCAAAGCAACCTCAAACTCTTGAGCTCAGGTGATCCTCTTGTCTCAGCCTCCCAGATAGCTGGGTCTACAGGTGCCTACTACAGCATCCAGCAGTTTTTCTATTTTTAGTAGAGACAGGGTCTTGCTTTCGCTCAGGCTGGTCTCTAACTCTTGAGCTCAAGCAATCCACCTCCTTGGCCTCCCAGAGTGCTAGGGTGAGCTACCGCACCCAGCTATCTCAATCAAGTGAGGACTCAGGGGTAGAGGCAGTGTATGATCTATTCCTCCCAATGTGTAGCTTGCAGAAAACATTACATAGAAAATTAAGATAGGGTGTTCTAAAAGCCACTCAGTGTTGTCCATGTTCTTCCAACTTTTCTGAAATGCAGTGTCCTTTTACAGACTCATAAATATTCCAGAATCTTTAAAATGCCCTCCTTCCCTGCAACCACTGTACAGTTCACTGGAGAAACTCACGCACAGGCAGTGGTAGTAGGAGAGGGAAGAGGAGCAGGGACAGGAGGAGGAGGAGGAATCTGCTTAACACCTCTGCAGGAAATAAAAAGATCACAGTGTTTGCCAATATCTGTGGTGTAAACACTCCAGCCACAGCTTTCAAGCTACCAGGGTGAAGTCACTGAATGCCAAGCTGGGAAAAGATGTGCACAATCAACTCTTGCAAACTGGGGCAAGCCAGTCCTGTACACCACTAGCTCTATGACATGTGTTAACACCCACCCTGGTTTCCCTTGGCCTCAAGCTTGGGATAGTCACTCTGTACCCACCTCTCTCAAAGGAATTTTTGATGTCATTGACTTCCACCTGAGATCCTGGCACTCTGAAGATCCCCTGCTGCTGGAGTCCTAAAAAGAAAACAAACAAAGGAAATAGTAATTGCCATTTGACCTTGGGCTCATCAATCCACTGGGAATATCAGTGACTCTCCTCATTGCTTATTTCTCCCTACCCATCCTTTAAAATAACAGAGTCATTCCCAATGAAGATGTCCTGGCAGAAGCCCAGAAATGTCCTTTGCAGTGAAATATGTGGCCAAAATACTCTGCTTCGTAAAACTGTAATCTCCTGTCTGGGCTTGAAGGAAAAGGCTGTTAGAAGTTTATATCAATGCTATTTCCTCCCCCTGCACAGACCCCGCCTTTAAGGAAAGCCAGACTGTACAGCGAATCAAGGAGATGGGGGTGCAGAGATTAAATTATTAAAGAAAAACTATCTCCTTTTTTAAAACATGTCTCTCCAAGCAGTAACTATGTAACAGCAGTCTATAGGATTAAAGGAATTAAAGGGCCTGCCTTATCTGAAATGGGTTAATTGGGGAGACCGTGATCCTTTCCTTGTCTGTTTTTCTATATAAAACAATTCTCGGGCAGCGCCTGTGGTTCAGTGGGTAGGACACCGGCCTCGTTATACTGAGGGGTGGCGGGTTCGAACCCGGCCCCGACCAAACTTCAACAAAAAATAGCCCGGTGTTATGGCAGGTGCCTGTAGTCCTAGCTACTTGGGAGGCTGAGGCAAGAGAATTGCCTAAGCCCAGGAGTTGGAGGTTGCTGTGAGCTGTGATGCCCCAGCACTCTACCGAGGGTGATAAAGTGAGACTCTGCCTCTATTAAAAAAAAAAAATTCTTCACATTATAATTTACTCCCAAAAGTCAGGCTTTAGTCAAACTTTGGTTTGTACATAATATGTGCTCAATAAACCTTAGTTCATCTCTTTTGTTGAAGAATATTGAATTTCTACCACCTGAGTCTGGTTTCATCCTTCTGGCTCATCACCTCCTGGCCACACTGACCTTCCCTCCTGTATTAGCCCTTCCACCTGCCATTCTCCATCCTCTCCACTCGGACTACCTGGCTGGCTGCTTTTCTGACTTTGACCTCAGAGAGGTCTCATCTTACCACCTTAGTGAAAGCAATTCCCTCTTCCGACAGCCACTCTCTATCCCCTTTTAATTTCAGATAATGACATTATCACTACCTGAAATTATATCTATTTTTATGTTTTTTTATTTCCTTGCCCTTTGTGTTGGAAATGTAAGCAAGCCAGGGCAGGCATCGGACCTGTCTTATTCACACTTGTATTCCTATTGTCCAAAATGGACCTGTTATGCACTCGATAAATATAGTTTTGGAGGAATGAGTAAGTGGATAGGCACAAGTTATCTACCGTGTTGTGGTAACACGATGGTTAACAAATCTCATACAAAATTTCCTTCATGGATCTTATAATCTAGTAGTATTAGCTGATTTATTGGCCAACGTCATTCAGTGCTCAAAGCACAGAGCTCTGGGGTTGGATAGGAATAGGGGAAAAAACTAAAATAATTCTGCTGCCCGTACCCTCGCTGTGCCTGTTCCTCAGTTTCCCCAGGTCCTGGGTCCCCTCCCCACGACCTCCATCCCCCAGACATACACAGAGCTCAAAAGACAGCACTCAGAAGAGCAGCCTTTCCATGAAGCATCTTCCCCTCGGGAGCAGAACAGTGATGGGATATCTTCCAGGATGAATTAGAATCTCATTTCCTACCAGAACAGCCTGGCTCCTATTCTAGAGATTGCTGAACAAACTGACCCGAGATGGAGCTTACCGTATAAATTGATGTATCGGATGCAGCTCTCGACTACAAGCGGTATAGCTTGTCCCGAATCCTTAAGAAAGAAAGACTCATGAGCTTTATTGGGCTTGGCAACCCCCACAGGAAAAGGACATTGCAAACACAGGTTATAAACTCAAGCCAGAATATTAGTATCATCAGATTAGTAGGAAAACAAGCAAGGAACTGCTAATCCTAAAGTCTCCACAAACAGTTAATGATAGAAAATGTTCAGTTATGTGCAGAAAAAGGCATAGCTATGATAGTTTTAAAGAAATGCTCTGTCTTCTTACCCAGCTGGCAAGGAATCTGGGCTCAGGAAGCTGGACAGGCATACCTGGGGCAAGGGAGAGGGAACCCACTGCGTGGAGGGGGCGGGATTCTGGCCTTACAGAGTTCTCTGCCTCCCACTCCACTTGGCCCCAATTCAACAGCATTCCCCCAGTGCTCACAAGGGGAATGGTAAGTTCAAGTCCTCATCCTAATACTGCACCTGGTGGTACTTTTACACTCTTTTATGATCTTACTACTAAATGCCCAGATGCATACTTTGTTTAACAGTAAACATGTCACAAAGAAAACCTCCAGAAGCAGTTAATGTCAGCCACTGGCTATCTAGCGGCCAAAAAAGGCTGAGTAGGATGTAACTCCTGGGGTGTGAGTGCACTTTCAATGACATCACCCTAGACTGGTCTGCAGCCACAGATAGCTGGGCAAAGGGCAATTTTCTTTTGGAGTCCACGACTGGTTGACCTCTCTGTTATTTCAGGTCACTTAAAGAACGTTAAAAGAAATTGTTTTTTAAACTTTCTTAAAAAGGGACCCCGTTAAATTACTAGCCTCCTCATAAGGCGTATATAATATGCTCTTGGAGAGGCAGTGTGGATTCAGACGCCTTCTCGGCCACGTCACACCCCACTTGTGAATTCTTCCCTTGCTTGACTATTGTCATGGGGAGGACAACAGCAGCAGGCTAGGACTAGGTGGGCTGGGACCTGGAAGTTGGTACTAAACAGGGGTTCCCTCCAGATGAATGGGGCTAATGGGCCTTACTAGTAAATACCTGGTTCCTGGTTCGAGCATTTCTTCTTCCTCTGATAACAAAAAATAAACAGGCAGCAGAGCAGGAGAAAAAGAAAAGATTATGCAGGAATAAGATCAGTTAGAGTAAGCAGATCCTTCAGAGTCCGGGAACGCCGGAATGCAATGGCAGCCAGCACGGGTCCTGGGGAGTCTGCCCGATAGCCTGCCCTGTGGGGAGGGCGCCCCTGAGCTGCAGTGCCCCGCGGGACTTCTGGAAGCTGCCCCAGCCTCCCTCGGACTCCAGTGGACAGAGGGACCTCCTTCAGTCCTCGCTGAAGGGCAGGAGCTGAAGGCCTCCTCCTTCCCATGCCTTGCTCCTTAACACAAGCTTACCTAAGACCATGAAGCTGAGCCCACTAAACGGAAAGAACCCCTCCTGTAAGTCTGCCGGAACACTGTGCCTGGAATTCAGCTCCAGAAACCCCATTCTTGGTAAAATATTCCATTTTACCGCGATCATGTCTCTCAGGGGCTGTGTGCACAGGGTCCAACAGGATCCCACCTGATTCCTCCCACACGCCCTGGGCAGCGCTTCCTGGGTGTCCGCTCGGCTCTGCTCCCCTTCCTGCCCTCCTGACCCTCACACTGGCACCGACAACACCTCTGGGAACACAAAAGCTGGGAGAGGCCTAGAGGACGGAGGGAAGACACCTCCATAGTCTGGGGGCTGACCGGAGCCTTGGTTTTCACTAAAAGCCACTGATGACGCCCGTGCTCGGGGAGCACCGTCTATTCTTTCCTTCCAGGGTGCTGTGTCTCATCCAGGCCCCTTAAGGATGTGTGTCTTCCAGCCAGTTCCTGGCATCCCAACGACCGGCATTATCTGCTAACTGGCACGCTGGCTAAGCCCGCCTGGATCCTCAAACTGAGCAAACAGCCCAGTTTGATCAAATGGGCCTCTAAGAGCAACGTCCTAAAACTAACATGAACAATGATAGTAATACTTACACAGGCTTCCTGTGGACCAGCCAGTGCTCTAGACACATAACCTAAGAGGTCAGACAATTAAGTTTGTGAACTCATCCTAGAAGAAGTGCTTCTACGGTTACCCTCAAAGTATTCCCCTTGGGAAGTTATGCACGGATGCCAGCACCTCGTCCACCCTTTCTCTAAAGCACTTTTTCTAGTATAAGTTCATGAACTTAATTATCAGGCTTCTTACAATGACAGCTCTGATGGCCATTTCAGAAAAAGAGTTCCAAAATTGCTTTGAAGGGGGAAATAGGCGCTGAAATCCGTGCATGGCCTCCCACGGGAGTACCATGAAGGTGACCCTAGTCATAGGAGGCAATGAGGTACATAGCATTTTTTTCTAGGATGAGTTCATGAACTTAATTGTCCAATCTCACGTATGCAGTATTAGCTTATTTAATCTTTCTCACAAACTCACACTGAAACAAGATGGGGACTCTGCCCCTGCCCCAGGAATGAACCTCCTGGGCTGCAAACTTGACTCTTACTAACAAAACTGACTCTATAAAAATGGGGTTTCCTTCTGTCTGAGAGGGGAAAAAAATCTGGGTTTTAATGGGGTTGATTTTCAGGTAGCATCCTGGAAAAGTATAAACTCTAACTACATCATTTCACCATTGTCCCCTAAACCATCATAAACCATGGTGCCTTCACAATGCTATTTCATTGAAAGACTTTTCACAGGTGTGGATTCTCAAAGCTAGGGGCTCCTAGTTCAGTGTTCTTTCAAACAGCATGTGAATTATAATAGAAAATTAAATTCTGTTCCCAATAATCGAAGGGCTGAAAGTATTTCACTGCCTTCACTTTCCCTGAAAGTTACTAATTCTTTTTTTTTTTTTTTTTTTTGAGACAGAGCCTCAAGCTGTCGCCCGGGGTAGAGTGTCGTGGCATCACAGCTCACAGCAACCTCCAATCCCCGGACTCAAGCGAGTCTCCTGCCTCCGCCTCCTGCCCCCGCAAGTAGCTGGGTCTACAGGCACCCACCACAACACCCGTGGTTGCAGCCATCATTGTTGTTTGGCAGGCCCGGGCTGGATTTGAACCTGCCAGCTCAGGTGTACGTGACTGGCGCCTTAGCCCGTTGAGCCCCAGGCACCGAGCCTATTTTTCTGTTTTGCAGTTCAGCCAAGGCCGGGTTTGAACCCGCCACCTTCGGTATATGGGGCCGGCGCCCTACTCGCTGAGCCACAGGCGCCGCCCAAGTTACTAATTCTTGAGAGTAAAACTGTTCTGGGTACAGTGTTGACTACCTGGATCATAGTGGGCAAGATGTAAGATGCATACAGTCTGACAATAAAGACATGCAATCTTGTTTAACAAATATGCCTTGCTTTCCCCAGGCAAATGAGTATTATTCCTCCAGTCGTCCCCATAGCAGGCTGTGCACTTATTCCAACAATGCTGCCACTGCTCAGGTGCTCTGGGTGGGCCCTCTTCAGACCCATTCGGCCAGCCCCACTGTAGCACAGTCTTCTCACCATTTTGTGTCTTCGGGGGGGTTTACAAAGCAGAGCTTCAGCTTTTTATTCTGAAGACAAGGCGTTCCATTCTATGACAAAGTTTTGGTGCTACTGGTAAAGGCCATGCTACGGTCTCTTAAGAACATTGACCAAAGCAGTTGCAGCAATGGTGATATATGTAGAATAAGAAGGTGGCTTCCGAGGTGACTGTGTATGTCAAAGGGCAAACACTCATGTGTAAGTTCTGATGTTTGATCAGAAGGAATAAAGTCTGATTACTTTATAGTCATGCATTATATGTAGGACCTCTCTAGTAACAGTGTATTTAATGCAACCGAACCCATAATTTTCAGATATTGCTGTAATATCAAATAAGAATTGATTCCTTCCAAGTATCCTGACTGATCACCCACTCCCAAAGACCTAAGCAAATCGGGGAGGGTGTCTCTGTCTCTGAGCCTTCAGTCCTGTTGTCCTGTTCCTCTCCTCTTTATTCCTATCCTGCCTTCAAAGCCCCTGAGCAGGACGCTTGTGCTTGAGCTCCTGGCTCTTCTTGCTCAGAATTTATTCTAGTGGGGATAATTCACCAGATGCTCATCCTGAGTCACCCTGCACTTTCTGCCTTTTGTGTTTAAAACCTCCCAAGCTCCACTATAAACTCCTTGAGGGCAGGAAGGGTAACTGGTCCCCTCTCAGCCATGCAGCATGGCTCTTTCAGGGGCTAAAGTGAATGAGAAGAAAGTCTTGGGGTGGAGGAGGATGAAGAGGGAAGACTCCTTGGATCCAGCCTCATCCTCCCACGACTCAGTGGATGGTGAACCACTCAGTCTGGGCCAAGCAGTTCCTCTCTCCTGATGCACCCAGCAGGGCCCCTGCTTACGGGCATCCTCTATGCTTCTGTCCCCTTAGGTATACTATTCATAAAACAGCCCTTGGCATTCCCTGCCCCTGGACAATCCCACCTTAGGCCCTAGTCTGCCACTTTTCTAGAACTCAGCCCACAGGCAGAGACAGTCAGACACCAGACTGAGCCTGCCTGTGCACTCTGCTGTCTGAGGTCACCCTACATCCAGTCCCTCATTGTCCTGTGTGTACCCTGAGGACCAGGAGTGGAGAGCCAGAGCAGGGACAACCTCCATGACCCCCAAATCATCAGCAAAGCCCAAGAGGCTTTACTTTTCTCCTGATTGATACACGTCTTCTTTCCTGTGTCTCTGCTGAATAGTGGTGAGCTCTCAAATATCTGGCAGGGACCTGCCCACCCTGTTCCCTAAAGTATGTTAAGAATCCCCCTCTTCAGCTATCTCCCCACCTGCTGCCTTTTGTAACTCCATTATCATCTTAATTTGCACTGAGCCCTTGCGCCTGGGAAGGCTTGTCCTTATATCCTTTACATGAAAGACAAACTCAACTAGCTGAAGTGCTTGCATTTCTAGTTTAAGGTGTAAAAGGGTTAACCCAGAATTTAAAAAAGGACCATCTCCACTCTTCTCCCTTCATCCAAACCACCTAACCAGTGGCAAAACTAGGTGAAAGGATGTTGTCTCATAAAAATAGCATGCATTTCCTTTGCTAGTATATACTCAAATTTAAAAAAATTCACTTGTGTAAAAACACAGTTACCCGCAGGGATTTTCTCTGTGGTGCTTTCAACTAGTTTCCCCTTGGGAGATGTGGGTGTGACGTAAAGAACCAGGGTTCCTCTGAGTTACCCTCAGGGGTTAGGACTGCAGTTTCTGAAGTAGTACAGCATGGCTGGCTGGGAACACTGTCATTTCAACCCCACTTGAATTTCACTAGGCTCCATCATGATCTGACCCCGCTCCCTCGGTCTCAGACTCACAGGGGCACTTAGGGATGACTGGTCAGAGGCCAAAGCAGTTCTGATGAGAAGCTCTCACTGAAGGTAAGAGCAGGCTGCTGTGAGGAACTAGCTCAACAGGGCCTGGTGGAGGGCAGGGCTGTCAGCTGGTGGGGAGGAGGGTGGAGAGAGGCTGCCATTACATTGGGTGCATTCTCGGACTCTGCAGCTCCCCAGGAAGTACCTTAATGAACGCTTCCATACTGCCGTTAAAGAGTTTATGGCTATACACTGAGAGAGGCCTAGGTCTCCTCATTTTCTGTGGTTTAGGGGGAAGACAGGGGGGCCTAGGGGAAAACGGAACAAAAGTAATCAAGAAAGCAACCGACGTAAACATACAACTGGGAAAGATGCTTTAAAAACCCATGACTGGAGGAGAACACAAAATGCAAATGGAAGCCCCTGACACCCCCCCAAACACATTGGTTTCCAATGTTCCATCTGAAGGCCTTTGGATGTTTTAGGGGATCTTATAATAATTTACCCACAATGCCAAGCAGGAGCAGCTCTTACATAACATAAATGTATTCTACATCTTAGGGGAAAGAGATAGTACGTGTCTAAGAAACCACTGAAACTCCAGAGGCTGTCATCCTGCAAAGCTGACCAGATGGAGGGGGACTCAGGGGAGACACACGTAATCTATAGCCCAGGAAAGCAAGAGACTTTCAAAAGTGATCAGGAGGGTTAATTTTCATTATTTTGGCTTCAATTTATCACCAAGTCTCAACCCCCAAATGTACCAGGACACTGATCTTCTTCTTAATGCCTCTTGGCATTTCAAATATACTTGACTCATCTTTGTTTCCTTGATCCAAGAGTCAGGTAATTATTATTCTCATTTTGAAAATGAAGAAACTGTTGCCATCTGGGAGGCTGCAGCATCTTTGGGGTCTCTAGATGACCCCAGATGATGATAAGATCTTGTTTTCTAGTCAAGTACACCTTCGATTAAAGCACTTCCAAATCTGTTATCACACTTATCAACACCTCTACCCTGTACCCATGGACCCGTTTTACAGAGGCAGAAACTAAAGGCTTCTCTGAAAAAGAGCGGGCCGGAGCTGGGCCCCAAGCCCAGGCCCCTTTGGCTCCAACTCCAGGCTCTTCCAACCAGGCCAGAAACAGGGAGCCTTTTTTAATTCCAGCCAAGGAAATAAACCCCATTAACCCTTGCCTGGGGTCAGGTTGAAAGTGTCTTGCTTTACTTTAGGATTTTAATTCCTAAAGTATGTTCCCCTCTTGGCCACAGGGAGGGAAAACCACACCACAGTTCACCAGGAACAGTGAAACAGCCACAAACACTGGACCTGTTTCCAGAATAGCTCACCATGCATATACCTGTGTTGGCTTATTTGCAACCATTTCGCCACCAAGGTGGCCTAACTCAATACTACCAGCCTTTGAGGACAAGGAGTTTTTGAGATCGGGAAGAAGGCCCCTAACCAAGAAAGGGAGTTTATTTTCAAATGGCTCAGTTCCAAATTGGGGGAAGCAACAATTGAGGGCCCTGCCAGGCACAGACAATGTTTATATGTCACAAGCAAAGACCTGGTCCCCCTAAAGTGTCAAAAGACTTTTGTGAATGGGCAGGAATACTTCTGGACTGTGCGGCCGATCAAGATAAATGAGGTCCACACTGCCTCTGTTTACTGGGCACGTGTGGACAGCAGCCCAGCTCCCTAGGGAACTCTAACCAACTTTTCCAAGGCCTTTGAGTATTGAGCAAATGCTGCTAGCTCCAGGACATGCATGGACAAAGACACAGTTGAATCCAAATATCATGCCACCCAAACAATGGAACCAAAATAACAGCACAGATCAAAATTTTGAAAAGAAACAACAGGCAAGATTATTTCAAGCCCATCTTGATTCTATGTTAATTTGGTTAGCTAAGTCCATGTCATTTCTTTCTTAAAAATTACTTATTTTTTGAGGATGTGTCTATGTGGGGTTGGGATTTCTTATAATAGACTTGCTTTTAAATTTCCAAAGGCAAAAAAGAGTGCCAAAAATGTGACATAAGGCCACAGGCTTTCAGTTTGGGTATTAGAAATAACTTGAGGATAGCGACATTGTCACTTTGTTTTCATAGTGTTTTGGGTTTTTGCTTTTGAATCGTCCCAGACTGTTTCCTTATCTCACATTGCATGATACACAACAACCCTGTGAGGTAGGCACAAATTATTAAACCCATTTTACATAGAAGGCAAATAAGCCTATGAGATGAAGAAACTTGCCCAAGTTCATATTAATAAGATGTGACTGAGGCTGGTGGTAGAATCAGCTCTTGCTACTAGGGTCTCCAATGTTGAGTGTGAAATTGAGAAAGTGACTTTTATCATAGAACATCTAGCAGTAACATTAAAGGATCTATTAAATTCCCATGGCCGGTAAGAGTAGAGTCTCTTTCATGTAGGTGTTAGACACCCAATATAAGAAAAAAATCTAGAGTGCTCAACTGGAGGAGTTCCATATAATACATGTAAATGTTTTTGTTTTTTCTTAAATTTTACCAAGTGGAATAAAAGGAAAATAGGATATGTTTTCCCATTTTTCCTACTCAATCCAGAAAGAAAAAGACTGAATCATACCAGGATTTCTTTCTTTGTGTGATGCTCTGTGCACTGACAAGGAAACGTAGCTATCCCAACTTTGCACGATATCAAATCTACATCGACTTACTGAAATGCTGGGTGGGGCACAAAGTGGGGAGCAGGGGGACAGCTCAGCCAAGGAAAGTGGGGCAGCCTAAGCCTTCCATCTCTTCTGCTGCTCAGTTGCAGAGCAAAAAAAGGAAAGAAAGAGAAAGAGAGAGGCAGGGAAAACAGAACAGAGAAAGCCACAGAGAGGAAGAAAGAGAAACCAGAGACCAATGTCCCCTTTCTGCCTTTCAACCACAACGAAAATTAACACGTGTTGGCAACACAGGAATTAGCCTTAAAATTAGCCTGTGACTAAAAGAATGTGATTAAAAATTTCTTTAGATGACTCAATAGACCTGGAGGTCAGCATTCAAAATGGTGGCAATACTGTTCAGTGGCAGTCAGGCTCTGAGAGGGTGTGTACCTCACTGGATCTATTTGTACAAGATCTCAAGTGTCTCCACCCCCATTCAGGCCATGACCTGGGTTAAGGCCTGGGAGACCAGTTCATTTGAATCACAATAAACAAAATTTACATTTGCATCTTGCTTTGCCCTTAATGATAGGTTTTTTTAAGTGTATTATCGTGTCTGCCACCCAAATTACAGAGTTATTAGGAATTTGGGCTATTCTAATATAAGATTCTTAAGTGTGAGAAACATACACCATGCTACAGCCCATGTGCAAAACTGGTCCATGTATACAAGGTCAACAGCAACTTGGCTGACGGCTGACGGGACTGACACAATTTGGGAACATGAGGATGATTCCAAAATGACACTGACCACGTGCAGGAGTGCACACAAGATACGGAAAGAGCCACAGTACACAGACATTTCACCCAAGGCCTTTAAGACAAATTTTAAAACCACTTCCAGGTTGGCGACAAGTTCTACACCTTAAGTAATTATTCTGCAGCTAAGGGAGACTTTTAGCTTACTAACAAAGTTGTTTTTGACCTTTTCCAGCAGCCAGAGTGACTATGGCTAGGCCTGCAATTTAGTGCAGTGTGGCTGCAAATAGTGCAGGGTATCTAAGTGGGAGTTCTGCTAATCTCAGCCAGGATTTCCCAGGCCCTAGGTCAAAGAGGGTGTGGAAGACAACACCTCACAGGGCTTTATTAAAAAAAGACAAAACAAACCCTCCACTTTCCCCTGAGGGAGGACCCTGAGGCTTGGCCAAGGGTGTGATTACAGATCTCCTCTTCTGCAATCTGCTGGAACATCTTCTCTACGTGAGTTCTAGGAATTAGGAGGAAGTGAGGGACAGCTCAGTTCGTCCCCCATCTGTTTCACTATTAGCAGAATTTTGTATAAAATATGGCTTCTGTTGTTTGGGGACTATAACAATATCTTCTTGCCAGGAAAAAAAAAATTATAATGGGTTTGTTTCTAAAAGGTTCTTCAAAAGTGACCCTGAACATCTGCCACCCCATGTGCTGGAAGGGCCTCGCCTGGCGGGAGTCATCCTGATGTTCCCAAATTGTGCTGGGCCCAGAGGAACAGCTGCATAGGCAGAACTTCTGGAGAGCTCTCCATGGCCTCATCCTGGGCTCAGGAAACTGAGAACCCCAGTGCTTTCCAAGCCTCTGCCCTGCCTACTCCCTTCCCACGGAACAGGAGAGAGTTGAGGGATCATCTTTTCTCTTGCCAAATGTGACAGCTTTCCAAGAATCTGAGCCACTGGGAAGAATTCATGGGAAGGGAAAGCATGCCCTCAGGTCAAAAAGTAGCTCTCAACTGCCACAGGGTAGGAAAGTGCTGGGCTGTGGGCCACTGGCTGAATTCCAGCTGGGCAGTGCCATAGCTATTGCAGGGAACTCAGAAGTGAATGGGTTCTAGGGAACAGTCTGGATGGTGACAGGGCTGCTTAGGGAATAAAAGGGGAGGAAAGTAAGCCCCTCAATTATCAGCTGCTGAATGGTTAAGTGTTCACTGGCTCTGTGCTGCTCTGGGAAAAGCGCAAAGGGTGACGTTGGACAAGCTGGAGAAGTTGCCCCTGTGCCACTTTCTGTCTGCCCATCCAAGTGCTGGTGAGGTTAGAGCCAGGGTGTGCTCAGCGCGGGTGCCTGTGTGCAGGTGCGCATGCGTGTGCCCAGCTGTGCGCAATCCCAGCCACACCCAAAGCCTTGGCACCCGTGACCCTGGCTCAAGCAATCACGTAGCAGGTGGGAGAGTGGTCAGTGGCCACCCCCAGGCCTCTGGCCTCTCCTGGCTGCCTTCAGCCACTCTGGAATAGAGATTACTGTCCCACCAGATGGACAGCGCAAAGGGAAGATGCCCCCTGTCCCAGAACAGCTCCCAAAGCGACCCTACCTCCCCCCACCCAGCCAGCTGGAGGGGCGTGGCCTCGCCATCGCAAGCTGGACTAAGCGAGCCGGCAGCCGCGGCAGCCACTGTGCTTTCCTTCCACAACCAGCCCGGGAACAACAGCCATCCAGGCTTCTCTAGCTCTCAGCAGGGTCCGCACTCCCACCCCAGCCCCACCCCGCCTCATCCCGCTCCCGCCCCCAGGGAGCCGGTGAAAGCAAAGAAGGTTCTCCCGCTCTCACCTGGTGGTGCCGCATTCGGCTCTTTCTCCTGGAAAGAAAAGTATACATGGATGTTTAATTGCTTTTTTGAAAACCAGAGAATATTCATCTTTTTCTAAGAACAAAAAACAACTTGTCTTAATTATTTTGTGAAATGTGAAACCTAATTAGGCCTAAGGTATCATCTGTTGAAAGGAACTGCTTTTTATAAATTCTTTATTAAAAGTCCCCTATTTGTAAGGCCTATGTTATTGTTCATATACATATTTTCAATGATTCTGAGATTACAACCTGCCGCTTGCATCAGAAATATCAGGGGCTCTGGCTAAAAATGCAGATTTCTTGGCTCTCCCATGGTTTTCCTAAGTGGGAATTTCTGATGTAGGAACCCAAGAATCTGCATTTTAACAACCACCCCAGGCGATCCCTCCTATGCCTACCCAAGTTCAACTTCCTGCATCTTTTGATGTCAGCAAAGACATTCAGTGTCCCTGAGCCCCTGGCATGTTCCTGGCACTGAAGGATCCTAGCCTCAGGCACCTTCTTGTTGCACCTTCCTTCTGCTACCCACCCGCTCCTGCCTTCATATTCAGCTTTAGAAATTTTCACTGGAAAAGAAAATCAATAGGATGGGTTTTCCATCAGCGTGCCTCTAGATGAACCAACCCGCCCACCCTCCATTGTCCCTCCCTGCTTCCTCTCCTGGCTCTCTGGAGGAAGCATCCCGCTCCTGCCAAAGCCCAAACTTCCTCTGCTCTGGGTTCTGTGCTCTGACTTCCACGCCCTCTGCCCTTTTCAGGTCCTCAGCTTCTGCAAGGGTCTCCCTTCTCTCTGGCATCACCTATCCCTTCTCCTCTGGACCATTTCCAATGCATGTAAACATATTCCAGATAAGTATGACCTAGCTCTGCACCCATCTCTTTTTTCTTTTCTTTTTTTTTGAGACAGAATCTCACTATGTCGCCCTCAGTAGAGTGCTGTGATGTCACAGCTCACAGCAACCTCAAGTGATTCTCTTGCCTTAGCCTCCTAAGTAGCTGGGACTACAGACGCCCAACACAACGCCTGGCTATTTTTTGTTGTTGCTGTTGCAGTTGTCATTGTTTGGCTGCCCTGGGCCAGGTTTAAACCCGCCAGCGTTGGTGCATATGGCTGGCGCTGTAACCACTGTGCTAAGGGCACCAAGCCTGCACCCATCTCTTGACCCCATTTCTCCCTCTAGCTACAATATATCTCATTTCTGCAGTCTCCCTCAAACTGTCTACAGGCACTCGCGCTTCCTCCACTCCTGTTCTCTCTTCACCCCACTGAGTTAGGCCTCTGTCCTCACCTGGAGAAGAGACTGCAAATGTCAAGATTAACACTCAAGGTCAACAGAGGTCTTCCTGTGGCCAAGCCCATGGTCTTCTCTACCCTTACCTTACCTGACCTCTCAGCACCATCCATCCACTGAACCCTTCTTAAAGCTTTTTCCTTTGATTTTCATGACTCTGCACTTACAAGGTGTCCTTCCTGCCCTACAGGCTATTCCTCAGTTTCTCTTGTTGTCTTCTTCTCATCTGCCCAAACTTGAACCTCTACATATAGGGATGGCCCAGGATGCATACCCGGGCATCCTATCCACTCTTTTCCATACACCCTCTCCAAGAGGTCCCAAGTGGTTACTATGGACTCTCAACCCTTTGGTTCAGACTGTCCCCTTCCCTGGACTTCCAGACACACATGCACTGCCTTCTTTTTCTAAATAGCATTTTTTAGATATAATTTATATACCATAAAATTCACCCATTTGAAGGGTATATTTCAATGCTTTTTTAGCAAATATTCAAAATTATACAACTTTCACCAGAATTCAATTTGAGAGGCTTTCCATCCTGAGAGAAAGATCCCTCCCCTCAAGCCCACTTACAGTTACTCCTCATTCCCACCTCTAGCTCCAGGCAACCCTAATTTACTGCACAAGTTTGTCTATTGGAGACATGTCATATAAATGGAGCTATACAATATGCGGTCTTTGCATATGGCTTGTTTCACTTAGTATAATGTTTTATTTTATTCATATACCATGATTCAGAACTCATTTCTTTGTATGGATGAATAATATGTCATTCCTTATATAGACCCCATTTCCTTTATCTATTCACCACCAAATGACTTCTTAGTATCTCAATCCCTAAATGTTCCCCCAAACACTCTTTTTTTCCATGCCCCAAACCTACTCAAGTATTCAACATCTCAATAAATGGACCACCATCTACCTACTTGTTTCAGCCAGAAGTCTAAGCATTATTCTTGAAAATTCTCTTTCCTTCATAACTTAAATCTATCTACTTCCCTCCATCTCAACAGTACCATCTCAGTCCAGGCCACACTTATCTCTTGCCTGGACTTTCTTTTTAACTGGTATTCCTGTTTCCTACAATCCAGTCCTGACTCAGTAGTCAAAGTAATTTCCTATTTCATTTTGTAGACAGGGTGTCTTGCTATGCTGCCCAGGCTGGCCTCATACTCCTAGACTCAAGTAACCTTCCTACCTTAGCCTCCTGAGCCTCTGTATCTGGCCCTCTCTTTAAAGTAGAAATCATATCATATCTTTTCCTTGCTTAGAACCTTTCAATAACCTCCCATCTCACGTGGGATAAAATCCAAACCTCTTACTCTGTTTTGTTTTGTTTTTGTAGAGACAGAGTCTCACTTTATTGCCCTCGGTAGAGTGCCGTGGCGTCACACAGCTCACAGCAACCTCCAACTCCTTTCACTTAGCAAAACATTATGCCTCTGTCCTCACCTGGACATGAGACTGCAAATGTCAAGAATAACACTCAAGGTCAACAGAGGTCTTCCTGTGGCCAAGTCCATGGTCTTCTCTGCCCTTATCTTACCTGACCTTTCAGCACTCTTAGTAAAACATTATGCTAAGTGAAAGAGGCTTAGGCGATTCTCATGTCTCAGACTCCTGAGTAGCAGGGACTACTGGCACCCGCCACAACACCCAGTTATTTTTTTCTGTTTTGCAGTTTGGCCGAGGCTGAGTTTGAACGTGCCACCTTATATGGGGCCGGCATCCTACTCGATGAGCCACAGGCACCATCCTCTTACTCTGTTTTTTAAAGCCCTTCGAGATCAGAGTGGACCCTCTGAGATACTATGTACTGCGCCATCCTCTTGGGCTACTGTCTCCTTTGCATACTATGCTCCAGACCCAGGGGCCTTCTGTGTGGTCATCAAATAGGCCATTGCATTTGCTGCCTAAAATTCTCTTGCCCTTGATAGTTGCATGGCTGGCTTTTCCTTGTCTTTTGATCTCAACTTTTCTCTGTGTCCAGAGAAAAGCTTTCTCATTTTAAAGTAGATGCTTGTTTACATCACATTTCTTTATTTAAATTCTTTCTACATATAGCTTATCATTAATATTTTTCTTGCTTATTACTGATTGATTAATTATCTGCTGCCAGTCTATCTCCACTGGAAAACACTATATTCTTTGGGAGATGGGATCTTGTCTGTTCTTAAAACTGCTACAACACCAAGATCTTAGATGGTGTTTAACACAAACTATGTCCTCCCTAAATATTTATTGAACGAATAAATGAACGAACAAGTCCTCCACCTGCAAGAAGCATAGGGCCAAATTATTCTCCTAGTTTATAAGTAGATCATACAGTTGTGAAATACTGTACACAAGGTGTTGTCCCTGTCACAACAATTGAGCGAAGACGCTTGGAGAGATGGAGTGACTTCCCCAAGACTTTGCTTGGGAGGAGTTTGTATTCTAATCCAGGTTGTCTAACTTCGAATCTGAGCTTTGCTGGGGAAACTGGTTCCATCTACACAAACGCAGGGTGAGGGAGAAGGGATCTCCACAGTGGAATTTTCCTAGGGACCAGGAGCTCCCTAAAGGTGGCACTTGGCTTCTAATACCATCCCTTCCTGGGCTTCAGGGACACGGTGCCATAGAAGATAGCTCCCTGGACAGGGATGTGGTGATCAAAATGAAGATGTTAAACACCATCTTTTCCTTTGCCTTCCAAAACTGTACTGAAAAGGAAAAGGTCCGAATGCTAATGTTAACTGTTTCATCAACTCACTGTGTGAGTTTGGACAAGCTACTTCCTTTCTTTGGGCCTCAATATCCTCAGTTTAAACTCTTCTTTTCCTTTTAAGTACATTACAGACACTTACATGCCTGGATCCCATTCACCAAATGCCAGTTGTATTTGTTTCCCAGTCACTGTGACATCTAGAAATGCTCCCATACATTTCCTGATCCTTTTAGAAGGACAGAGTTGCTCCCAGTTCAGAGCCTCTAGACCAATTCTTTCTAATAGAAATTCAATCCAAGCCACTATTTCTAGCAGCCACATTACAAAAAGTAAAGAGAAATAGGTGAGATTAATTTTAATAATATACTATATTTAACCTAATATGGCAAAAAATGTTATCACTTCAATATGCATTGATAGAAAAACTAAGAGGCTACTTTATATTCTTTTCTAACTCCCCAAATCCTACTGTCTGTTTTGTACATTTCACACTGGACAGCACAACTCTAGCTCTGTCACTGTCTGTCCACCATTAAAATTAGGGGACTCTACAGAAAACAAAGCCTGATGGGCCAGGGAGGCAAATGAGGGGAGGAAGAAAGTAACCTGAGGTCTGAAAACAGAACTTCGAGCCCAACCAAATCCACGAACAGTTACAAGAGTGACAGCAGTTGGTTGAATTGGAGGCAAAAAGGGAGAAAAGTTTGGTAAAACAGGAAAATTTGTTCTGCTTAGTTTGATTGCGTGACTGGGGTCTGGGGCAAATTCCTACCAGACATCGGTTAGGGTGAAATTTTCATGTGGACCCAAGACCTCCTATTAGAGCTGATGGCAGCCCAGGAAAGGGGCAAGGCAGTGGCCTGGAGCTCTAGTGGAGGAGAGGTTGAATGTCAAGTGCATCATCTCCCTATGGCTGCAGTCATCTGTGACCCTCCTCACAGGGTGGGCTTTCAGAAGGTGTTTCCTGCTCGCCCCTAGGTTCTCAAACTGCCCTGTCTTCTATGGACTCACTATGATCCAGTTACATCACCCTTCCTTTAGTTCTTCTAACTCACCATATCCTTCCTCACGTTTTAAAATGCTGTCTCCTCTGCCCAGCGCTCTTTCCCCAGGCTTTCAGGTGGCTGTCACTTTGTCATCCTTTAGTCTCAGCTGAAACATCACCTTCCCTAGGAGGCCTCTGTGATCAGCCCATCTAAAGTAGTTTTCCCATCCTACCTCCATGTATACAATTGGTCTCTGTCTCAGCCCCAAATTTTTAATTCATGGCACATATCACAATTACAATTCTTTACTTAGCTGTTGATTACAGAGGTTGTTGTTAATAGAGGTCTCTATTCCCCATGAGGACAGAGACTTTATCTGTCACTGTCTCCTTAGGCCTGGCTGAGCACAATGTCTGTGCTTTTAAATAGATGGATGGACAGATGGGGTGAGGAGGGAAGAGTAGGCAGATAAGAATCAAAGCGCTTAGGATGTGGAGTTGAATGTCAGAACACACTTTCCTCTGACATGGAATCTAATATATGTCAGCTTTGGACTCACATTCTAACTCTCAAGAATCCTATTACCAACATCTTTAGGAACAGGGTGTCTGAACTTCTAACAAATATTAGAAATCCAAAAAATGCCCTGTCCTTTACCTTCTGAGACCTGTTGGGATTTTAAAAACAATATTTTATAGCTAGTGGCACAGTCATTTTCTAGAAGGTCAGCCTGTCTGGTCCTGGTGGCCACTTTGCTCTGTAATAGGCTATTAAATCTTGGCCCGGAAGGTTATATCCCATCCCTTTATAGACAGCACACCATTCATTCATCCTTGAGAGGCTTTGGTAAATTGAAAAACTATCCACATTCTGGGTGTAAACCCTGGAGCTTACAGACAACTCAAACCCCAGAGCAATAAAAGGGTCATAGATCTAAGACTCAGAGATGATGATAAACCAGGAATTCTCTGGCCAATAAAACAACGCAACAGCCAAGGACAGATCTTGCTCCCAAGTTGTGCCTGTGTAAAAAGGTATGCCATTTGTAACATGGAGTTTACAAGGAATGCCAATTTGCAGAGCACCTAGAAGCTTCATGTGTCGAAGCATAAGACCTGTGTGTCTGGGGTCAATCACATTCAGAAATTCACGTCTAAGTGCAGGTGACCCTAGAGAACTTGTTCTTTCCTGTAACTTACAGTTTCTCTGGGCCATGCTGTCAAAGGAGTACAATAGTGTCCTGTATCCTTGAGGGATATGTTCTGAGACCACCAGTGGATGCTAATTAGACAGCACTAAATCCTATACGTACTGATGACAAAGGCTACTCAGTGACTAATGGGCAGGGAACATATACAGGATGGAAACTCTGGACAAAGGGAGGATTCACATTCTTGTAGAGGCGGAGAGAAAGAACTGGAGATTTCATCACATTACAAAGTATGATGTACAATTTAAAACCATGAGTTATTTCTGGAATTTTCCATTTGAGACTACAGGTAACTGAAACCTCAGAAAACAAAACCACAGATGAGGGGACACTACTATACTTGAGAGAAACTAAGGCACTAGACATGTTTACTTCATTTCATTAAAAAGAAGGAAGGCCTTGTATCTTTTCAGCCAAAATATTCTGCCAACCCCATTATTTCTCACTTGTTTTCAAAATTTTCAGATTGTCTTCCCCAATACAAAATAGCCTTCAGATGACAAGAAGGCCACTGATACAGGTGTAACCCTACCCTACTTTTAGAAGAGAATGCTACTAAATAGAAGAATCAAAATGCCTGGAGTAGGCCTCTGGGCCCGCGGGGCCAGAGAGCACCCAGTCTCAGCAGGAATTGCCCTGCCGTAGTTAGAATGGGGGAGAACCGGGAAGGGCCTGGTTTTCACAAAGGAGCAGCTGGTTCTGGTGGAATTGTCGGGAATTATTGATTCAGACTTTCTCTCAAAATGTGAAAATAAATCCAAGATTTTGGGGATTGACCCTGAGAGGCCCATTCTGCAAGTGGATAGCTATGTCTTTGCTGGACAATATGACGATACTCTTGGGACTTGTGTTGTATTTGAAGAAAATGTTGAACATGTGGATGCAGAAGGCAGTAACAAAACAGTACTAAAATATAAGTGCCATACAATGAAGAAGCTCAGCATGATAAGAACTCTTCTGATGGAAAAGAAGGAAGGAGAAGAAAACAGGTGGAGTGGAATGGCTGCAAATCAAGGATAATGATTTCTCCTATAGACCCAACATGATTTGTAGTTTTCAACATGAAGATGAAGAAGTGGTAGCTTCAGCCCCAGATAAACCTTTGGAGTTGGAAGAACAAGAGATTGAAATGAAAGACATTTCAAACCTGAGTTATGAACAGGAGAAGCCAGTGCACTTGGAAATAGAGGATTCTGGTCCTCTTATTGAAATCCCTTCTGAGACAGAAGGTTCTATGTTTATGGAAACTCAAGATGTTGCCTTAGAAATCACTCCTAGATAAAATGTTTCTCATAATAAGTTGTCATGAACTCTGTAGAGTTTTTATATAAAATAATCAGCTGTGTAGCTTTCAAAAAAAAAAAAAATGCCTGGGGTAGAGGTGAATCATCAGTTGATACCAGGAAGACTGAATTAGCTGATTCCAAAGCTCCCTTTGGCCTGGTGAATTTTTCCATTCTAACTTTACCCAATGGGCAAGAGCTTTATCAATTAAATCTGCAAATTCTCCCCTTTCAGCCAAAACCCTAAGAATCCACATACTGTGTATCTTTCTCATACAGTAAATATACAAAAACGACTGGAGATGGGGTCTCATTTTATTTAGCTTCCAAGTTTTTGGTCATTCAATAATCTATCAACTTCCGGTAATAATACTGTATTAATATTCATTAATGATGACAAATATACTATACTAATCTAAGATGTTAATAACCAGGGAAAGTAGATGTGGAGTACATGGACACTCAATACTGTCTTTCCAACGTTTCTGTAAATTTAAAACTATTTAAAATAAAAAGTTTATTTAAAAAAAATGACTTCTGTAGAATTGATCAGACTATCAAGACCCATCCCAGTTGTCAAAGTAAGAACAGTGGGCTTTTCTACTATGAGATTACTAGAAAACAGGGTTATGGAGGACCTTCTAGATGGTTCTTTCTTAGTTGCCCTTGTAATCTTGTAATTCTAAAGATTCATTTCCCTGGAGTTTCTGGTTGCTAATCAGCTTAAGACTCAGAAGAGGGATTGGAGCAAGGTGTAGTTGAAGGCTTAATAAACCTGGAGGACCAAATAGGTCAGGAAGTATGTCAACCAAAACGAAGTATTATTATTAATATTATTTCAGTAAGGATATCCAGGCAAGGACAGTAATAAAAGGCTGCATCTGATTAGTACTCACAAAGCAGCCCGAGAGAAGAACTTTCTCCTCCCAGTCAGAAGACTCATCCAGGATCTTATTTTTCAAAAGAACATCTACTTTTCTAAATTCAGGGTATGTGATTTCAAAAATACAAGCAGCCACCAAATCATACAGCCTGTTTTTGTTTCATGGCTCGTGGGAAAGAGCCACCAGCCCCAACCTGTCAAAACTAAACCTCCTCTTTAATGCTGGTCTTGGAAGCTGCCTGCTCTCCCCTCTTGGACCCCCTTGTCTCCCCTTTCCCCTCCATTCCTGCTGCTTTGTTTCCCTCTTGGCTTCCCACACTCCTAGCCACCCCCTCATGCGAGACCCAATACTCAACTGCCAGGATGAGTAGGACTTAGAGTGGAGGAGTTAAGGAAAAGCTCACTGCAACTAACTCTTTCCCACCCTTACCCCCTAATTAATGAGTTTTGACAAATGTGTATCCCCATGTGTAACTACTACCCCAAATCAGGACTTAGAACATTTAATTCCATCACCCCCCAAAAGCTCCCCACCTCTTACCAGTAGAACCCAGAAAACCAATCTGTTTTGATAGAAATCAGATCAGTGGTGCTTTGGGGTAGAGAATGTGGGGACTGACTGCGAAGAGGCACGAGGGAATTTCTGAGGGTGAATGAAATGCTCTATACCCTGATGTGGGTAGTGGCTACACACACACATGCAAAGTTCCTGGGGCAAGAGTAAGCTGGGTGAGTTTTGAAGGGCAGAAATTTGCTCAGCATGGCTGGAGCACAGCAAGGAAAGGGTGAATGGTAGGTGAGGTCAGGGAAGCAGGCAGAAGCCAAGTGGCTTGAGGCCTCATGTGTCATGAGAGCAGCTGGGACTTCATTCCAATTGTCACTGGAAGCCTTTGGGTGGTTTTCAGAGTAGTCTCCAGGTCCCTCAAAGCCTGCATTTCACATGTAGATTTCCCTTCTCTGGACCTGGCCCACTGGTCAGGCACCCCAGTAGTATTCCTGGCAAATGGCCTCTTCTGGTAAACATCAATAACAGCCCCATCATCCCCACCTCCTGAGGGGGCCCCTCTACCACTGCCTTGGACTCTCCCCCACAACAGGAACCAGGGCTTGTGGTTGCCCTCTCTTTCTGCAGCTCTGCAGCTAGACTAGACCCTTCTCAGCATCTGTACCCAGGAGATTTTCCCGGCCTGCTCAGTCTTGGGGTGGGCGTGGGGGTCCAGTACCAGGATTCATCCTGCCAGGGCCAGTGTCTCAAGCTTAATCAGCTCAACAACTTGAGGGGCCCCAGGAAAGCCCAGTGGGGAGCACAGCGCCCCCACCCGCTGCGCCTCCGCCGCCCGACTCACCTTCGCCCAGGGTCTGCTTGAGGAGGTCGTGCTTGGCCTGTAGCTTGGTGATGAGGTTACTGCCATTCACGTATTCTTTGAATTTCTATAAGGCACAAGAGAGTCACAGATCATGGGGTCAGGTGCTGGGACCTCTGGGGCAGGGAGGCCAGAGGGAGGTCCTATCACCCTCAGGGCAGCAGGCACGGGAAGAGGGAGCCTGTGCACCTGCTCCTGTGCCCTTCTCCATTCAGGTCCCTGGCCCTGCCCTGGGGCTGCCCAGGGGGGCTCCAGGCCTTTCATGTCAGGGTTTGGGAACACAAAGAGGCCCCGGAGAAGGGGAGCTGAGAAAGCCGCTTTCATCAGGTAAGGACTGCAGGGAGCGCAAAGCAATGGGCTTCTTTAGTCATTAAAGAAGGGTTGTGCTTTCTTGTCAAAGGGGAACTGTCCCAGGGGTCACACAGCTGAGGCCAGAGAGCCTTATTAGATGTGTCAGAGAGGGGCCTTGGGACAAGCCTTCCTTTCTTCTGGCCCCGCTCTGAAGGAGGACACTCCACACGGATGACCCAGAGGCATTCCTATTAAAATAACCAAAGCTGCGCGGGGTGATACGATTTTCTTCTTTGTGTAGACGAGACACGTTAAGCTGGCACAGGGAAGTGACTTGCCCAAGGTCCCACAGAAAGCCACTCAGGGGCCAGGACTGGCTGCAGCCTGCCTCCTAGTTCCAGGGCCTTGCCTTAGAGCAGTGCTCAGGGACAGAATGTCATCAGGACAGAAGGACATCTACCAGCCCACAGTGCGGCTGGGCTCCAGCCGTTCCTCCACACGGGTACCAGCTTTCCTCACTGCTCCCCCGTCACCTGCACCAGTACCAGCGCCCTAGTGGGATGTGCCTGTGCTGGACGTGAGTGCTAGAGAATGGGACCCACACTCAAGGCATGTCTGGACCCCCAGGGCCCGAAGTTGTGCCCAGCTAACTGCAGGTGCTGAGAAGTTCAGCTGGAGCCCTGCTCTCGTGGGCCTTAGGAACCAGGGTGGAGAGAGAGACTAAAGGAACAAAACAAGTGAAATGCCACATTGCCAGATAGTGGTGAACGCCATGGATAAAAATAAAGCAGAAACAGTAGATCAGGAATCCCAGAAGACCTCACTGTAAGCCAAGGCCTAGAGGGGGTGGGAAGGAGCCGTGTAGGTACCCATGGGAAGGAGCTTTGCAAACGGGCCACGGCAATTACAGAAGCTCTAAGAATGATGTCAAGGAGACAGATGGGACTGCCCCACATCTATCTACCAGCTAGTTTCTCACAAAGAAATCCGCTCCAATGCCCCAGCCAGCAAGCTCAGATGAGGCAGAGTGAGCTGCCGGGGCCAGGACCGCCACAATCCTACTATAGGGGAGAGTCTCTCCTGTAAGCATCTTCCTATTGAAGACAGGTGTAGAAGAAAAGCTGTGGGGTGGGGGCTGACATATACACAAGTTCGATGGGGATCACTTCACAGTGGCCCAGGAATGGGTTTCTGGAATGACGGGCTGGCGGGAGGTTGTGATGTCTCCTCTCCATTTCCTAGGACTGGCTCCTAGCCATGGACAGTCAGTGCCCGTTGCATCTGTAGAACATGTGACAGTTTTCAGACACGTACATTTGAGCCTCATCACAATCTTGGATGACAAACAGGGAAAGCATCATCAGGCCTGTTCTACCCAGAAGGAAACAGAAGCTCAGCCCTGTGGTCACTCCTTGTGTGACCTTGGGCAGATCATTCCTATTCTAGAATACCTCAAGTCTGACCCCTCACTTACACCTGAGGAGGAAACACAGAGGCTCAGAAGTGGTCAAAATTCCAGGGGCCCATCTTGGGAAGGTTGATGGTCTGAGAACCTACATTTTAACAAGCTTCCCAGATGATTCCAGCTCAGGCCTCATTTGGTCAACTACTATCACCTGATTTATCTGATTTTTTTTCACATGCCTATGAATCTAACATAAAAAGCTGAGATGAAGTGTAGGCAGGTATTTTGTCCACATGCTTCACTGCTCCTGCTTGTTGAAGTTCTAAATCCCAAACACATGACTCATACCTTGGTGGGTTATCTACTGATTAGTGCAAATTGCATCCAGGCTCTGTGGCTCATGGACTCTGCTTACCTCTTCCAAGCTTCATCCATGGGACCCACAAAATAAAAAAAGCTGTCAAATTGTATTGATGTTTGCATTAAAAGGAATATTATGTCTTTAAGAAGACCTAAAATAATGTCACAACATCAAGTCATGAGCAAGTATACTAGCCAACCATGTTAGCAAATTGAGTATTAAGAATAAAATATAAAATTTTATGACCCTTGGTCAGAGATACTAGAGAATTTTCTTAATTCAAGCAGGTGAGACACCCCCTTCTCTGATTCTGTTACCCAGATTTCTTTGCTTCTACTGACAAAGGAAGTTAATATTCATGGCACTCCTCACTAATCTTTGTAATACATAAATTCTCTTTGTGAACACAGTAGGCCCCCCAGTGGAAGTGGTGAATGTCAGGAACACCTGACATGGGCTGATTCACTAAGCTCAGCTTTATTTTCTTTCTTGACAAGGTCAAAGAGTATTGACGGAAGAAATGCAGTGCATGTCAGCTATTGGTTTTTGACAAGAGAGTTAACAAGGCCTATCACAAGATGAAGTTAGATGCTAGAATTTGGTATACCCATGACGGGTTATACGACCATGATCCAATCAGTATCAGCCTCATTGCAACTTCCTATTTTTATATTTTTAACAATGCTAGTGTTTGTTTTTTCTTAATAAACTTTAAAGTAAAAAGTCATGCTCACTGAATCTGCAGATGACATGGATCTGAAGAGACACATATCTGTTGAACAACTGGATCAGGATATTGACAATCTGGAACAATGAACTGAGTCCTAGGACCTACCCGTGATATCACCTACAAAACCTGAGGAGGAGGGAGGCCTGGGTAATGGCAACTGGAAAGAGAGATTTAACTGATGTTAACTTACATTTAAGAAGATTTTTAACTGGAATGGAAAGAGAGATTTAACTGATGTTAACTTACGTTTAAGAAGTTTTTTTTTTTTTTAAGGAGAATATGATCTTAGAACATGAATAGGTGCATAGTACCTGGTGTAGAGGGGGTGAACATTTTGCTGCTCTATTCTATGCTGATCAGACCACTACTGAGAGTCTCACTTTAGAAGAGCCATCAATAAATGGAACATTCTTAGGAGAAAGTCACCAGGAAAGGAGCCTATTCAAAACAAAAGCTTCTAAGGCAGGACTGAAATAAGCAGATACAGTTAGCTTGGAGAAATGATAACCCAGTTCCCTGCAACCATATGAAAGACTGTCATATAGAATTAGCCTTGCTCTGGGAGGCCCCAAAGAACAGAATCAAGATCAGAAATCCTAGTGAGGTAGATTGTTGAAGATTAAAAAACTTAAAGAAAAACATTATCACACCCGAAGCCAGCCACAACCCAAACAAAAGGGTTGTTTGGGGAAGGAGGGAGCTTTTAATCCTGAGGGGCATTCAAGCAGAGTCTGGCTGACCTCTTGGCAGGGATATGGTTGGACACAATAGTATCAGATGGCAGATTTAAAGTTCCTTACAAAACTAATATCCTATTTTCAACAAACACATGTTGAACTAAAACCTAAACTCCCCCTCTCCTTGCCCCTCCCTGTCTGCAGCCAAATGGAAGGTAAGTAACATGAGACTTTATTTGAAGGGCTAGCGATTCAAGAGCATTTGCTTGGATTGCTGAGGGTATTGTTTCCAAAACCCACATCCAAATTTAAGAAAATTGAACACAATAATCTATACTCATAACTTTAGACTTACTGACAGTCCTGTTAGCACTTTCTTCTCACCCAACTGAATAAGACTTTCTCTTTCTCTCTCATTTTTTTTTTCCTAGAGCAGGAAAATTTCAATAACTGTCACCCAAGATCAATGTCAGTGCTACCCATTGCCAATTCACTTTCTGCATTTCAGCAGACAGTGGGTTCTGGGTCCAGGAAGCCACTTACTGTAAAATAAAACATTTCCGTTTCCTGTTGGTTGGCCCTCCTTTTGGCAATGTTGATCTTGCTCATGTAGGTCTCAGAGGCAGCTGACTTCACAGACTCCGTAGATCGACTATGTTGGAAGGCGTCAGAGACATCAAAATCCTCCACGGTCAGCATGTCCTGTAAAGTCTGCATGGTGGCATCCAGGGTTTTCCTAACCTGGGGGAAAAACAGCATATCAACAAAAGTCTTGCATTCTCATGCTGCCTTTGACGCTTCAAAGTCCTTTTCCCAACTGTCATTTTGTGTCTTCCATATAAAGTCTTTAGTAGATAGGCAGAACAAAGATCATCTTTCCTACTACATTGACAAGGAAAGTAAGGCAAATTAGTCCCTGGCCCAAGGTCGCACAGCTGGCTAGGATGAGATACCCAAAGTAAGGTCATGTATTGTATTGCTTCTGCCAGAGAGAAGCTTGAAGCATGTTGTAATGAACAAAGGAGGAACTTGGGTTTCTAGGTTTGTTTGTCTTGGCCAGATTACATAGCCCCAAACTAGCTCCTCCAATGGGACGTTCCTCAGCCACTCAAGTAGGGACCACACTAGTTCCCCTCATTCAGAGAAGGAAGAGGACAAGCCTGGGTAATGATGGGCAGTCATCCTCAGTGAAGGAACTCTTCAGTGCTCTGCTATGACACTTCTGTCAAAGGCCAGACTAAGCGATGGGAAGCTCCAGGAATACATTACTGAGGCACACATCATTTCGTTAGGACTCCCACTTCTCTCCTGGAGCTGTGTGGGACCACCATAGGCTACATGGGCCACACCCTCTCAACACCCCTTTGCTGGATCGTGACTAAATTGCGGACCCTTTACTTTGATGTCGGGTCATTTCAAAAATAGTCACGGGAAAAACTGCATCTTCATTTGTTGTAAAATTATTGTCACTCAAAGCCTCTTTCTTGTCACTTAGATCTCAGCTTAAACATCACCTCCTGAGGCCTTCATCTAGTGCCTAGCACTGTCTCATGTTTTCCACGCTCATTCATTTATTGGTTGGTTTGTTTTTTTGTTTTAATTTTTTTCTGCCTTTTCTCAATAGAGTATATGTATGACACCCTCCATGAGAGGAGGAACTGTGTTTTTGCACCTCTTCACTTTGATCTCATTTTATTCCCTATCTAGAACAATGTTAGGTACATAATATGTGCTCTGTAAATACCTGAATAACTATTACACGTATTTGAATAAATACTGTTGAATAAGTATTCAAATGAAAATGAAATCTAACTTGGTTTCTAACATAGCCTGATGGGAAGTTCAAGTTCAAAATTAAGCACACCCATGCCCATTCTCAGCCCACACAGAGGGACATTTCCTTTATTCTCCTTTCTTTGGCTCTGATTGCCAATTAAAATTCCATTAACATTATGATCCATATAGTGTTCCATGTAAACAATTTTAAATCCTTTGGGGAAGATGCAGAGCGGAAGAAAGAAAGAAAAACACTCTATTCATCTCCTGTCTCTTGCCAGGCTTGAAAAACAAATATATAATTTGTCTCCATATAACCTCCCCCCAGGGACTACTTTGATCTGTTATCATCCTGAGCTACAATCTGTCTCACATTTGTCCTAGGCCTGTCCTTTGTGGAGTCACAAAGCAAAAGCTTGCCTCTCTGCCCAGGACAGACCTCTTGAGATCTGAAGACCAGGCCTATGTCTTCCCACCTCCATCCATGATCGAGCTTTCAAGGAGAAACCTGCCCACAGCCTCAGGTGACACTGCCATGTCCTGGTATCCTTTCTCCAGGGTCCTCCGGTTGGTTGACATCCCCTTTGGAGGGAGGTGTTCAGGTTGAAACAGCCATCTGGCCTTTTCAGCTCATACCAGAATGGAGCCCCCACAGTTGGTATTTCTACTTGAACCCTCCTAGTGGTAACCCTGTGCCACTCGGCTGCAGGGAAGGAGGGCTGGGTATGGAGACTGCCCCATTCCTGGCAGCTCAGGATCCTGACTTGTTTAGTGTGCCCTGGGTTGTTTATTTCATTGGATAATTTAGAACACCTACTGTTTTATCTGATAATAAATACAGAGGGGGCCAAACACATGTATACTCATCTTAAAAGCAAAAACTATACTAAATTGGTAACACTCAAGTCACGTTTGACTTCTGCAATTACAAGAGGTGATCAGCGTGACCTGTACTCATCTTCTGTTATTGGTATATATGGAATATTACAATTTCAACAGTTTTTTCCTATCTTAAAATGTGTATGCATTTTTTGGGCATCTTCTGTATTAAAATCACTGCATAAAATAGAAAAAAAATCATAAAGAAGTAAACAGAAACCACCTATGATTCCACAATCCAGACATACTATTCAAGTTTTAAAGCATTTCCCTCTAGCCCTTGTTCTATGCCCAGGAATATACACATACATTGTAGTTTACCCTAGTTATGACCATATGGTACATACAGTCCTCCTTCCTCACTGTATTCCTTTTACTTAACATCTTATGAGCATTTCTCCAGGTGATTAGAGATGCTTAATGGGTACAGTTTTAAAGCTTCTGCAATATTCCATCTCATAGATGAACCATCACTTCTTATGTATTCCATGGCCAGTGGACTCCTCAGGCCTTCATAAGGCAGTCCCTTATAGCAGCAGTCCCCAGCCTTTCCGGGACCTGGGACCAGTATCATGGAAGACAATTTTTCCATGGATTGGGGTGGGAGGCAGAGCTCAGGCAGTGAAGCAAGCAATGAGGCACGGCTGTAAATACACATGAAGTTTCTCCTGCTTGTTCTCCCACTCTCACCTCCTGCTTGTGGCCCGGTTCCTAACAGGCCGTAGACAGCTACTATTCAGGGTTTGGGGACCACAGCCTTACAGGGCAGAGGGGCTCACTCACCTCCTCATTCTCTATCTTGAGAGTGGCCAGTCTGGACTGCAGCTGGTGGTATCGCATGAGCAGTTCTGTCTGGACAGGCTGCTGAGCGCTGACCTGGCACACCTGTAGAAATGACAGCCACCACCTGTCAACTGTCCAGTGCTCTCCTCACCCTGGGGGAGCTAGGGCACAGGTTGTCATTAACATCCCTTTCTACAACCAAAGAAACAGGCTCAGAAAGGTTAAGTGACCTGCCCAAGGTCATGTAGCTCATACACGGCCATGGCAACCAACACCAAATTGGAATCAGCGTCTTCCCTACCCTCTTGACATTGCCAGGTATAGAATCTCAGTCATAATCCTCTACATTTATGCAGCACTTGAGCGTTTACACAGAGCTTTCACATCATCTCAATAAGCAAACCTCACTGGTTCATTTCAAGGCAGGAAGTGTGGCTAGAAAGCAACGGCCTAAGAGAAGCCAATGAAAAGGACAAGGGGAGTCATCAGCTCCCACTGCCCGGCAGGGTGACACTGCTGAGAGGCAGCTGTGAGGCACCGCATACGCACAGCTCTTCCTCCCCAGGGTGAGGGCTGGAGGAGGGGAGGAAGCCAGAGAAATACTATTCTCCCTTCCCTTGGCATCTGGGATGCCTTAGTGCCCCACTCCACCAGAACACAGCCAGGACCGGAGGGGATAGTAGGGATCTGTTGACACTCTTAGCTATCTACCGCTGACCAGGCAACCAGACTTCAAGGTTACCAGCAAGGCCAGGAGGCCAGCATGTTCAGGTCCAGGTGATGCGTCAAGAGGGCTGGATCTGAAGGCAGAGAGATGGGGTGGGAAGAGCATATGACCCTGCAGAAGAAAGCAGGCGGAAACATCGGAGGGCCTAGCTAATAACGTCTTCTCAGATGCCTCCTTGCCCCTCCTCACCAGCATGGGTGGCCCGGCTGGGTCCCACCGGGATTCAGAGGCAGACTGGGTCAGGTACACTGTTATCTTGGTCCCCTAACTCCCAGTGGGAGAAGCGACATAGAAAAGCTCAAGGAACTCGTTACATTCTGTGAACTGGATGACCAGTTGTGCTGTTCCGGGCCTTCTCCCCATTTGTTTTTGCTTCAGAATAGAACCTTGATCTGAGTACCACAAGCGCTGAGGGAAACTCACTTGTTGGACATGCCAAGGGCTCGCAGTATGGGAGAAGGGTTGCGCCCTGGCGGAGGGTGGAGTCAGGGTGCTGTGGGGAGGCAGCAGGGGGAAGAACGTGAGACTGTGTGCAGACTGGGGCTCCCTTGGGGTCTTCTACACCTACTTGGGAGGAGTTTTAAGGGAAGCCAGGGTCCTGCAGGCCTGCAGGTGGGGGACTTGAGCCTGCAGCACGCAGGAGAACAGAGGGAAGCAGCCACAGGCATGTGCTCCTGGGAGAAGCCTACCTCATCCCCCATGTGGGGCTGGAACTCAAACTTGAGTGGAGGACAGAAGACCTGGTTGCACATGTCCATGACGGTGTGCTTGTCACTTCGGGAATCCAGGTTGTCCACTGCGTTCTCGATGACGTCCAGCCCCTCATGGCGGGAGGTTTCCAGGTTGTATTCTGCCGAGAGGTAGGTCCGGAAGGTGCGGGCCAGGCTGGCGTGAAAGCCCAAATCACAGCACTTGGGGAGAGGCAATAGCAGAGGGGCAGATGAGAGCTGGGGCATGGAGGGGGTGGTCTCGGCCACCACAGTGACTCACGATCACCCCCTGCTCCACAACCACATCTTCTGTCCTGGAGGCCTGGTGCCCTTTCCCACCACACAACCACACCAAAGCCCTCAGAGGGAGATGGGGGTTGAGATTTGGGCAACAGCAGAATGAGGCTCCCCAAATGCACCGTGTTCTATCTCATGTCTGGGTTTGCACACATGCACCCCCTCTGCCTAGAAGAGTCTTCCTTAGGATTCAGTTTAGATCTCACTGCCTCCAGGAAGCCTTCCTAGATGTTCTCCCCACTCAGAGGTTATGTCAGATGTTCATCTTCTGGGGGCCTCATTTCCCTCCATCTCCCTCACTGTGACCCTGACATGTGGCAAGTACAATCGTCTATTACCACGTCCTCAGTGGGATAAACTCCATGAGCACAAACCCACTAGCTCGAGCCCTGTGCCACACCTCAAGTCCTAGATCACAGAGGTGCTCAATCAATCTTTTGGAAATGAAGGGCTGATAGAACAAATGGGAAAGTCAAAATCTGCTTGGGGTGGTGACAATGGGCCTCCCTCTGCAGCCATGGGAAAAGCAGTGGCCCTCTGACTTCCCAACAGTACCTAGCAGGAGAAGGATCCATCGCCCAGTACTGAGGCTTTACTAGGCGGCCGTGGGCCAGATCCCCATCTGTGCAGGAAGCGGAATGGGAGAGAAACAGCCCTGGCTCCAACAGAGACAACACAGAAGCCCTCACCAGCGCCACCGCTCACAGTGTTCTTCCTCAAGCCTGGTTGTGCCTACAGCGCGTCCTGCCCAGCTGGTGCTCGGGAGGCAGTGTCCCATTCTCCATTTGCGTAAGCTGCCTGATTGCCCCCAAGATAACCTCCCCGCAGAAGGCTGTGCCATGAATTCTGTCTCAGGCGCTATTTTCTTTCACATGTGCATGTGTCTAGCTGACCAGACCCAAGGGCACCGGACATATTAACATCTCCTATGCCACACTGAGAAATTCCCCAAGGCAGGAACGGAACGTGTACAATTTACTCCTGGACTCCTCAAACCCAGAAAAGGACCTGATGTAGAGGAGGGAACGTGGGAAGTCAGCATGGAATATATGACTGGCCAGGCCAACTGCGTAGGGGCCCCCAGAGGCCCACTTCCTACTTATGAGGTAACACTGGTTTTCCAGGCCACAAATGCTCACTGCCCCTGCCCTCCAGCATGCGTGCAGCTAAGGCTGACGGCTGACCCAGGTACAGGCCTGTTCAGTCCCAGACTCACATCGATTAGATCGGAGACATCGTGGATATAGTATTTGCTTATAGCTGCATTGGTGGCTGCCAGATTCAGCAAGTAGTCGTTCCGGGCTTTTGTGCATTTCAGCTTGTTCTCAGAATACTTTGCCTGCCTCTGGAAAAAGAAATGAGTAGATATAAGGGCTGAGCCAATTATGGGCAATATTTGTGATCTTCTTTATGGGAACAGCCCACCATTTGACCCCATACCCACACCCGTGGAAGACCTCCACATGCGAGGCAAGCAAGGTTTGGAGCTCGGGCTCAGAAAGCTCACCTCATGCTGTGCACATGCAGCCAACCGCTGTTTGATAAGCAGCGGCCTTGGCCTCTACTCCAAAAATAAGATTCCCTACTTGACACCCACTGGTGGCTTCCCATAGTGCTGCTGTTGGCTCTGAAGCCTCATGACCTGGTCCCTGTCCACCTCCCAAGCCCCATCTTCCTCCAGGCTCCCCCTCGTTCACTCATCCTCCTTTGTCCCTCCCTTAGAAGGCCAAGTTCATTCCTGCCTCAAGGCCTGCAGACCATCCTCTTGAATCTCCACGTAGCCTGCTTCTTCATCCCATGCAGCTCCTTACCCAAGGTTTCAGGTCATACTGGCCTTTGATAACAAGCTTGTCTAAAATGAACCCCGAGCATCTCCACTTCTGCTCTCCCAGAAGCATCCCGAGCATCTCCACTTCTGCTCTCCCTCTCTCCCCCATCCAACTATGACTTTTTATAAGCACCTTCCACTGCTTGAAACAGTATTTTATTTTAGTTTTTGCCTCTTTGTTTACTAGAAAGCAAACTCTATGAAGTCAGGGACTTGATCTGCCTCATTCTTGCTGGGTCTGTAGCACCCAGGGTAGTCCCTGCACAAGGGCAGCATCCTATGGTTTTTGCTGACTGAAGGATAGGCAGCAGAGAAGCCAGAAGCATGGCAGTCTGGGTGTGAGAAGTGGGGAGTCAGGTGAGGCACCAGAGGTTTTGGCTAGAAGCCTCACTGCCTCCCAGGGAGCTACTCCCAGCCTGGGCAGGGAACAGGGAAAAGAAAGTGGGTTGGAGAGCTGTCCGGGCCCCTTTTAGACTGGTAAGTCCCACTTCTCAATAAAAGGGTCTTTTCCACATAGAGTTGTGTCTTTTTAGTTAAGGTACACTGGTTGTCAACCTTTTAATTCTCTTCAGAGATCTCCTGTGGCTTTTCTCCAGGGACCTGGCAGTTACATCCTGAATTAGCCATGCACCCAATCTCTACAGGGAGTTAAAATACTCCTGGCCCATTTCCAGTGGCCCACTATGACCCTGAGATCATTTTTCAGCCCTTCATGGACTTATAACATTTTACACCTGGAAACTGTCCTACTTGAACTCATCTTTATGTAAGTGATAAAACTAAAGAGAAGAGGCTTGCCCAAAAGTCAAGCAGTCAATTAACATACAACTCTGAACTAAAAATTGGTCTCTAGACTCCCACCCAGCACTTTCTCTTTCCTCCTACATCATAGTCCTATCATTCTCTGGTTGGCTATTTTATTTCTGTTTGTTTTTACCTAGAGTTATACAACCATCACCACTACCTAAATTCAGAATAATTTTCATCACGCCAAAAAAATCTTTCACTCATTAGCAGTCACCCCCCATTCTCCTCTTCTACAGCCCCTGGAAATCAATAACCTACTAAAGAAAGTATGGATTTGTCTATTTTGGGTATCTCAAATAAATATAGTTGTACAATTTAAAGACACATATGGTCTTTTGCGACTGGTGTACTGTTGCTGAGTATGGTTTATCCATGTCGTGGCATTTGTTGCTATGTCATTCCTTTTTATGGCTGCATACTATTTCTCTGTGTGAATGTACCACATCTGAATTGCTTCCATCTTCTGGCTATCCTAGACAATGCTACTGTGAACATTCCCACTCAAGTTTTTTATGGACATACATTTTAAATTCTCTTGAGTAGATATCTAGGCATGGAATTGTGTCATGTGGGAACTTGGTCAATATTTAACATTTTGAGGAACTTTCAGATTGTTTTGCAAAGTGATAGAACCAGTTTACATTCTCTCCAGTAGTGTACGAAGATTCCAATTTCTCCACATCCTCACCAATAGCTGATATTGTCTGCCTTTTCTAGTCCAGCCATCCTAGTAAGTATGAAACGTTTCCTTAAAGTTTAACTTGCAGTTCCTTAATAACTAATGATGCAGATAATTGTTTCATGTACTTATTGGCCTCTTGTGTTATTGAGAAATGTCTATTCAAATTGTTTAAATTGGGTCTCTGCCTGATTATTGTGGTTTTGTGCTCTTGGAAATTACCCTGGAATTATATTTTATTTATGTCTAGTTTACTTTTCCAGCTTACCCAGGTCTTGTTAAGTTTTGTTCCCATCCAATTTCCTGTGATTTTCAGAACTAAAGGATCATATAAACATAAAATTAGCCCAGATAAATATCTGGTGCCATGTTCAGCACATAGAAGTGCTCACAAACATTTGCTGAGTGAATGGAACAAAGGAATACAGAGAATTCAACAAGAAAATCATAGCCTTGCAAGGAGAAAGGAAACTTGGAAGTCAACTAGTTTAGGATTCCCTGGCCATGATGATGTCATTAAATGACCATGGCACTGTTTCCCACTAGGCCTGGATAAGGCTTCATAAACCTCAAAGCAGAGCTGTGGCTGCGCAGCCACTATAAATCGATCAGAGCTGACATGAGAGACAAGACTTATTTGCCATCCCTGCCAGATTTGAAAACTGAGGCTCAGAGAGTTGTTTTGGTTTGCTTTTTTTTTTTTTAAGACAGAGTCTCACTCTGTCACCTTGTGTAGAGTCCCATGGCATCATCATAGCTCACAGCAACCTCCAACTCTTGGACTTGAGCAATCCTCCTGCCCTAGCCTCCCTAGCAGCTGGGACTACAGGTACCTGCCACTATGCCCAGCTAGTTTTTCTATTTTTAGTAGAGACAGGGGTCTTGCTCTTGCTCAGGCTGGTTTAAACTCCTGAGCCCAAGCTGTCTGCCTGTCCCGGCCTCCCACAATGCTCGAATTATAGGTGTGAGCCATGGTGCCCAGCCCAGAGAAGTGTTACAATGCGGTATTTTCAATATCAGCCCTTCTGACTCCAAAGAGAGAACTCCTTCTACCACGCCCTACTAAAGAACTTTGCCAACACCAATACACAGTGACTCTAAGCCTCTTGTCCTTGTCTTGGCAATGGCCTTTTGGAATGAGCCCTTTACCCATCTCCCAGATGCTGACTGGTGACCCAGTGCCAGGCCTCTTGTTGGGACACACTCAGTCATCGGTGCCCCATATCCTGCCCTCAGCCACCAAATTGGCCTCTGGAACAAGCCCCTGCCCCACTAATGCCTGGCGATTCCTGCCCACCTGAGAACGTGCCTGCAGGCTGTGAATCTTGGCACATTTCTGCTCTGCTCTCCTGTCATTTGAGTGTCCTTCCAACCTGCTGCCCCTGGTGCTAGCCAGGCCTAGCCTGTGCTGGCAGGGGCACCGCCAGCCCTGCCTCCTCCACGACACGGAGCTACACTGGCGTGGAGGTGGTGCCCTTCTGTGCCCACGCCCTGGTGCGGAGGAACGAGCAGGAGGGCCGAGGCTGTCCGCCAGGAGCACGGCCCCTCCTCCCGCTCTGTGCCCAGCCCCCGGCACCGCCGGCCCAGGGCCCCCACTCACCTTCTCCTTCATCTTCTCGATCTTCTTCACAGAGCTGCGGCGCTGTGGCCGGTCCTCGTGCCGGAGCAGGTTCATGCTGAGGTCTCCCGCCTTGTTGAACTGCTTCTCCTCCTGCTTTTCGGCCTCCTTGAGCTTGCTTTCTGCACTGATGCTCTCCGCGTGGTACATGTGGTAGGTTTTCATGACCTAGGGGCACATGAGTCCGCGAAATCAGTAGCCTGCTGTGGCCCAGGACCCAGGCCCCCTCCCACCTTCTGTGCTCCAGGCAGACTGTCCCCACCCTTTCCCAGGACATTCTCTGAGCATCTGTTTCTTTATTTCTGCACACACTCCAAGGCCTGCAAATGATGATGATGATCGGCATCAGCATCAGCATCAGCATCATTAAGTCCTTACTAAGTGCCAGGCCTGGGCTAGTAGAAAGGAAATTTGAAAAGGTAATCACAGCCCCCAGGCTCCGGGGGTCCTCAGAGGTGAGGCAAGCCCGGTCATCCTCCGCTGTGCTCTCCACCCCTGCTGGCAGCGACTCTTGCGTCCCTGTCCCCTCTCCTAGCATCAGTGGGAAAGCCCCTCCTCGTGTCCTCATGGGACTTCCATAGAAAGCATCTTTCTTACTCACATGCACATCATTTTCTCAGCTGTTTTCTGAAGTAAATGGGGCCTGAAAATGGCTGTGTGCCCAAAAGGAGGATTATTAGATAATCCAATCGATACTCTAGGCTCTCTGGAATAAACTCGTCCTTGCCTATAAAAACAATTCCCACAAAACAAACAACTCTTTGCTACTCTGCTCCATAATAAAAATTGGATGTTGTCATAATAAGGGAAATTTTTCAGCCAGAAGAAATTCTAGACATCATCTAACTCAACAACCACCTTTCATCTGACAAACAGGGAAACTGAGGCCCAGGTGGGAGCAAAATATCAGTGCAGACTCTTTGGATTTCACATCCATGTTGCCAGCACTACAATCAAGGTACAGTCACCCAGTTTAGGATGACAAGGGCATCCTTTTGGCTAGGTATGGTGGCTCACACCTGTAACCCTAGCACTTTGGAAGGCTGAGGTGGAAGGATGGCTTGAGGTCAGGAGTTCAAGACCCGTCTGAGCAATATAGTAAGACCTCATCTCTACAAAAATAGAAAAATTATCAGGCACAGTGGCAGCACACGCCTGTAGTCCCAGCTACTAAGGAGGCTGAGATAGCAGGATCCCTTGAGCCCAGGAGTTTGAGGTTGCAGTGAACTATGATTATGCCTCTGCCCTCATGCCTGGACAACAAAGTGAGACCTTTTGTCAAAAAAAATACAGAACTTTCAAATCACCAAAAATATCCCTCATGCCCCTTTGAATCCCCAGCCCCACCTCAGACTCAGAAAATCACCAATTTGCCTTCTATCACCACGGATTAGTTTTGTGTGTTATACTAAAATTCTAGTTACAAGGAATCATACCGGATAAACTCTTTAAGATCTCTCTTTCACTCAGCATGATTTTTCTGAGATTCACCCATGATGCTGCAGGCATCGTAAATTTGTTTTTATGGCTAAGTTTTCCATTGAACTGCTATGTCACACTTTAGTCATATGCCTGTAGTTATTTGGGATGCTTATAGCTTTTAGTTATTTTGAATAATCTTGCTATGAACATTTGTGTACATATGCTCATTTTTCTTAGGTAAACACTTAAGAGAGGAATGGAGGGTCATATGATAAATTTATATTTAACCGGAAGAGAAATATAGTATCTGATTTTGTTGTTGTTGTTGTTTTTTGAGACAGAGCCTCAAGCTTTCACCCTGGATAGAGTGCTATGGCATCACAGTTCACAGCAACCTCCAATTCCTGGGCTCAAGCGAGTCTCCTGCCTCCACCTCCCAAGTAGCTGGGACTGCAGGCGCCTGCCACAACGCCCGGCCATCCCTTGGTTGCAGCCGTCATTGTTGTCTGGCGGCCCGGGCTGGATTCGAACCCGCCAGCTCAGGTGTATGTGGCTGGCGCCTTAGCCTGCTGAGCCACAGGCACCAAGCCTATAGTCTCTGATTTTTAATCTACCACTTTTTCTACCATATCAGACTGTTTCCTTAATTCATTCCCATTTTCTCAGCAGACGTGGATAGCTTCGGCAGCCTGAGAGCAGGTTGGGCAGCCCCATAACAAAAACATGTTCTCTTCTAGTCCCCAAGTAAGAGTGCATTTTTCTTTTGCAATATCAAGTTTACGATCATCTTTCTATGCTATAAGACAGACAAAAATTTCTGGAACCCTGTTTCCTGAGCTTTGCTCCTTCTCTTCTGTCGTTTGGTAATTACAGCAGCTACCGAACAGAAGCTTCCACCGGGCATGGGATGTGCTCCTGCCTAACCAGGCCCTTTACATCAGGGAACTTCAAGGGAATTACTGGCGAGCCCCATTGTCTTACTCATGCTCACGTGAAGTAAGTTTCTTACAAGGAGGAATTCTCCCGTTGACTTTTATTATTAAATCACAGCATTGATGTACAGCTTAGAAAGTTGCCTTTGCCACAGGCCAGGAGCAACATGTATTGTAGATCATGGCAGGTAAGAAAAAGGACCGTGAGCCCAAATGTCTGGGCTGAATCCTGACCTTGAACAAGATCACACAACCTCTCTAACCTCCTTTCATCTGTCAAATAAGATTAATAAGAGCACTTACCTCATAGGTTTGTTGTAAAGATTAAATGAGCTAATTTTTGTAAAGTGCTGAGAATAATACCTTCCATATAGTAAGAGTGTGTTGGTATTAGTGATAACCAATCACCACCACCACCACCGTCATCATCACGATCCCTGATTGGGGTTGAAGATTTAAGAACCTTAAACTTACTCACTTGACTTCAGGAACATTCTTGCAAACTCTGGAGAACTTTAGCTAATGTGGAGGGAAAAAAATGTATTCTATTCCACGTTTCTTTCTCCTTCCTTCATCCTAAAAACTTCCCATACTTGCGAAACAACACATGAATAGAAAGTGCAGTCAACTTTTCTTTGTGCGTCTTGGTGGAAGGACCCTTTCTATCTAACCCACCCACTCCTGCTGATTTCCAGTTGTCCTAAAGTCCCTAGAAACCTCCTTCTTGCTGATTTCATCCATTTTGTAAGCCAATTTCTCTAAGCTCCTTAGCAGACAACTGGGTGGACCAGAAAGAGTGCCATATTGATGCGCTCTCGACATCTAGTGGCCGCAAGGAGTGACTGCAGCCTTACTGATAACCAAAGCAGCTGCCAATTTTCAATGACCTTCCTGCCATGTTTCAGGAACGAGATGTGGCCAAGAGTTAGGATGCCAGCTGAGGCTGCCTCCAGGCCCACCTTGCCCTTCCTCTGTTCCTCCACGTTCACAGACACCCCTATTTCTCTGTCTCCTTCCCCACATTGCTGATACTGTTCATTTCTGGATCTCACCCTTTTCTGGGTTCAATAGTTCCTACTACATCCACTTTTTCTATTTCAGCTTCTGAGTCTGTTTATCTCACCATGAATCTATCATCTGTGCTGAGTAGTTAATAGGAAGAGAGAGCACTTCTATTTGCAGCCAGATCTTCCTGGCCAATCATCTATGCACATGTGCATCCACTCAAGGTCAGCAGCCCAGCTGCATGTTCTCATCTCTCACACTTTCTCCCTCGTTTGCTTTTATTCCCTCCCTTTACATCATTTTTTACCCTTCTGGTGCCACAGAGTTCTCTTGCTGCTTTCCAGCAAGTCAAATTCTCCAGGATAGCCACTCAAGTGCATCCCCAAAATCTTGTGCTTAGAGAACACAGTCCTCTGTACCTTTCGGCCAAATTCCCTGTGATCCTAGCAATTCCCAATCCCAAGAGAACAGTGAACTCCACTGCCTACAGTAACTTATGTCAAACAGTTGCCACCAAAGAGCTTACCTGAGGGCATCTCTGAAACGCATCTATTTATACCCAGAATCTTCTAGATATTTCCTTTATTTAATTACCTAAAAATGGGCTTTGGTATAAAAGGTCCTTAGCTCAGTAGCCTAGAACAGTCTGCTCAGTATTGCCAGTCTAGGATGTGTTAAATAATATTTAAACCTATCTATTACTTCCAAATTTGCAAACCTCTTTCTATGATCCCCTCTACTGATGGAGCATTTCAGTCAATTCTTACCCCAATCCTGGGAGGCAGTGTGAGAGTAATAACAAGGATAGCAGCTAACATTGATTGAGCACTTCCCACATGCTAGGCCTTGTTCTAAGCTCTTTACATATATTAACTCATTTATTTCTCATAAAACCCCATGAGAGGGCAGCACCTGTGGCTCAAAGGAGTAGGGCGCCAGCCCCATATGCTGGAGGTGGCGGGTTCAAACCCAGCCCCAGCCAAAAAAAACAAAAAACCCTTGAGATAGGCACCCTATGATCCCTGTCTTAGGGTGATGATGAAACCATGGCCCAAAATAGTTCATTAAGCTTCTTAAGTTCTAAAAGATGGTACCCATGGCTTGGCACCCGTGCTCAGTGGTTAGGGCGTCAGCCACATACATCAGGGCTAGTGGGTTTGAATCCACCCTGGGCCTGCTAAACAACAATGACAACTGCAACAACAACAACAACAACAACAAAAAGCCAGGTGTTGTGGTGGGTGCCTATAGTCCCAGCTACTTGGGAGGCTGAGGCAAGAGAATTGCTTAAGCCCAAGAGTTTGAGGTTGCTGTGAGCTGTGATGGCACAGCACTCTACCAAGGGAGACTCTGTCTCAAAAATAAACAAATAAATAAATAAATAATAAATAAAAGATGGCACACAGAGGCTGGGCACAGTGGCTCACACCTGTAATCCTAGCACTGTGGAGGCCAAGCAGGGTAGATTGCTTGAGCTCAGGAATTTGAAACCAGCCTGAGCAAGAGCAAGACTCCATTTCTATTAAAAATAGAAAAACTAGCCTGCAGAGTGTGTGGGCACCTGTAGTCCAAGCTACTCGGGAAGCTGAGGCAAGAGGATCTCTGGAGCCCAAGAGTTTGAGGTTTCAGTAAGCTATGATGATACCATGGCACTCTACTCAGGGCAACTGAGTGAGACTCTGTCTCAAATAAATAAATATAAAAATAAAAGATGGTACACGGAGAGCCAAGGTTCAGAGCCAAGGTGCTAACCCCAAAGCCTGGGTCCAGTGGGCATGTTTCCTGCCACCTCTTTTTCAACCATGAAATAGGGATGAACGGACCCTCTAGCCCACAGGGATTCAGGAGACCCAACCCTCCCAGTACTTGATGGGTGATTGTGAAGAGAGGCTTGTGTGCTCCGTGCCTGCCTAGGGCAGGTCAGATGAGTGTCAAAGTGCAAAGTGCCCTCTACACTGAATATAAAGGGACTGGCTGACAGCAGTAGCGGGCCTGGGGTTGGGAAGGGGCAGAGATGGATGCAAGAGCTCAGCTGAGGCCAACTTGCTGAACTTGGGATATCTGAATGGCCCCTCAAAGGCACCCATGTGCTTGATACCAGATGAGGGGTTCACTGTCCAGTACTCCTGACCCTTTCAGGGAGGGCCCTGCCAAATAAATCTAGGGAAGGACTTTATAGGGATGTGTGAGTTAAGACCACTATTCTCAGATCCAATTCAGTTTCATGAGTTCTCAGAATGCAGCAGCCAGAAGGCCCTCCCGAAGTTACACCCTAACCCTTCACTGATGGAAACCAAGGCTCAGAAACAGCAAGTATGTTGTCCAAAGTCACATGACAAACGAGGCAGAGCGCAGGCTGGAGGTCAGGTCTTTTGACCACTAGATGTTGTCCTCTCTGGTAATCACACTGCCTTTGGCTGTGCACACTTTGCTTTTTGCCTCTTCCCAGATCCTCGGATTCAGAAAACAGCAAAGTGTTATCTGCACGGTCTTCAGACATGATTTAAATGCAAAAGAAGATAAAATCTGAAAGTTGATAGCATCAATAAAGCGACATACTAGGGCTAGATACGGATCAGTTATTAGAAAACAGTTTCTCAACAGTGCAGTCGGTGTGTGTTCCCTCAATTCCACAGGCGTAGCCATCTGAGCACAGCAGCCGTCTGCCTCCAGCATTTGTGTGTGGGTGAGACCTTGAGCCAGTGCACGCCCAACACCTCGGAGGAAAAGAGAAGTCCCCAAATTTCAGTCTCATCATCCACATTCTAAGCAGCCTATGTTCTCTGTAAAATTTAATCTCTATTTTAATTTATACATTTTTCATATTTCTAGCTTATCTTGCTCCAATTAGAATGCAAAACTGAGGCTAGGACCTTGTTCATGACCATAGTACCTGCAGTAGAGCAGAGCTTGGTACCAAGCAACTATCAATATATATTTTCCTGAATGAATGAATGAATGTTTGTCTATCTGGCTGGATCAACAGATTGATGGATATGGCTGAACGGATGGGTAGATGGATGGATGAATGGACAGATAAGTGAGTGGACAGATGTCTGGATGAGTGGATAGATGGGTGAGTGGCTGAAAGGGAGAGAGAAAGGGAAAGAGCAAGGGTAAAATGGGGGAGGTATAGGTCTACTACCTCTGATCTGTGTGTATATTTGGAGGTGGGGGAAAACAGATGTATGTTCAATCATCAAATATTCATTGAGCAGTTCTTTGTGCCAAGTACTATACTGAGAAATACTACAGTGTGGAAAACAGTTTTCCATTCTGCCCTAGAGTAAACACAAAGAATTACACAAATGGCTATTAAATGGTGTCGTAAGTGTCCTGATGTGGGAGGACAGGACACTAAAGGAAGGCTTCCTGGAGGAAATAACATCTAAACTGAACCTTGAAAGAAGAGCGGCCTTTAACTGGGTGAACATAGCTTGGGGTGGGGGTGGAGCGTCCCAGACAAAGGCAGCAGTGTGAGCCTTCAGCCCAGGGAGCAGAAGCCAAACAGGTCTGAGGAACAGTTTATAGGTGGGAGAATATCAGGTGTTTATTTGGGTGCCAGCCAAAGGAGCCGCTTCCTCATCCTTCCCCAGGTCCCCCTCAGCGGACATCTGTTGTTTTTCTCTGCTCAGGATCATCAAGTTCTCCTTCTTTGGGAACAGCTTCTGGATTTTCTTTGAGGAAATCCTCCAAATTCTCCTCCTCTATTCTCAATCCACGTGGTTCATGGAAAACTGACACAGTCTTCCAATCTCAAAGGCAGGCATGAGACCCAGGCTGGCCAATCAATGAACATTATGTTAATCTGGCCATAAAGATTGGAGCTCAGGAGCTCAGCCAGGCCAATGAAAGACTGCCCTGGGGCTGTACTGGAAATATTGGGCAGGGTCATTCTCTTTCCACTACTGGGTGAGGCTATTAGGAAGGGAGCTTGCAGTGCTGGGGACAGTTTCTTTGTTACCATGTAGAAGAAGCCTGTCAGACCATGAAGATCACACAAAGGAAAACAAAAGTGGGAGAAAGGCTGATTCCACAAGGTGGGTGGGTGGATGGATGGATGGATGGATGGACGGATGGGAGAAAGAAAGAAAGAGTGGGGAGAAAGGAAGGCAGGTAGGAAGGGAGGGAAGAAGAGAACAAGATAAAATGGCAGGGTAGTTCCACTCCCTTTGATAGGGTGAGTACACTGGGGGGACAGATAAACTTTCAATTATTAAATATTCATTGAAGAGTTTACTACGTGCCAGGTACTATACCACGTGCTCTTGAAACACTGCAGATGGGGTCTGTGCCTCCGCAGAGCACACAGTCTGTTGGTGACACAGACAATTAAACCAACACGTGTGCCCCTGGACACCGCTACGCCTGAGGCACCTGCTCACACGATTTCATGTTTCCATAAGCAAGTTTGCACAGGCTCCTGTCCCGTGCCACTGAATGAGTCCCCCAAAGGCAGACTTCCTTCCTTCTACCCTCCCCACAACTCACACGATACTGGTCCGCAGTGACCAAGCTAGTGCAGTGACTTAGCAGGGCTGCTCAGCCGCCACCCGCCAAACCTCCACCAATACAAGCGCAGGTCCGTCTGCCTCTCTCCACCCAGGAACCATCCACTGTCATTCAGAGCCAAATCAAATGCCATCCCTTCTCTGCTGCCTTCCTAATGCCCAGGGGTCTTCATCTCCCCTCCCACCTCCCATATTCTCTCACATCATGTCTCATCCCCACTAAAACACTTGTCACAGTGTGTAGCCATGTCTCATTGCCCGGGCACATTAATAATAAATGTTTTCTGAGTGAACGCGTGTCTGGCAGGGGAGTTGGAATTGGTTAGGGGTTACCTAGAAGGAAGCCTGTTCTCTCCGTTCTTGGGGACAGCTCCATCCCGGGATGAACCTGTGCACTCCCTGGCAGCAGGATGGCAGAGCTGCCCTGCCGAGGGCCCGAGATAGGACCCTCATCTCCCTCCTAGGGCAGAGTGGCATGAAGATAAAAGCTCGAAAGGAGCCCCAAGTTCCTCCAGCTCCACGCCTTCCTTCCACGGGTGCACAGAGCCCAGCTTACTTGTACCAACCGAGTCCGCGTTTCCAAAGTGTGAGGTGGGAGCCACTTGTGTTAGCAAGGTGATTTTCAGTGCCAGAGAACATTACTACCCACAGTCAATTCTCCTGGGGTCCTTCTGAGTCCAGCAGGAAGAGGGACTCAGCTCACACCCACACATCTTTAAGGCTGTGCTGCTGTTGCTCTGGTCAAATGCACTGCTGGACTTTCACCCGACTAACAGAATACTTCTGTCTACACCAAGTTGCCTTCCTCTTACTAACGTGAATATAATTTCTTTTTAAAATAAATGCTGATGAGCAGTTTATATACACTTATATAGTTTAATGTGTTTATATAAGTCACTCAGGGGAGCGCTTAGGTGCAGACATCGGGCTGGGCTCTGCCACCCGCCTGCTGAGTGACCCCGTGCTGGTCCCCTGACCTCTCCCTGCCTCAGATCTCTCATCTCTAAAATGGGTGTGGTGTTAACCCACCCACCTTAAAGGGTTATGGTGAGGATGAAATAAAGTATTTATGTAAAGCCAGTCCCCAGCCTGCCTTAAGTCCCACATAGGAGTGCAAGTGCTAATTATTAGTGGGATGAAACCATCTCCCGTCTCATACTCAGATGTGACTACAAAAGCAACATGCAGATTAGCAGATACGGTCGGTACCACTTGTGTAAAACAGGGGTGTGTGGGATATGCCCATGCATGTGTGTGAGGGGCGAATGAAGTATCTCCGGAAGGAGACATCGCTGAACTACACACTGGTAACCGAGTGCTCGAGGCTGTCCAGGGACCGGGAAGAGCCAGGCGATAGGAGACATACTTCTCATTGTGTACCTTTTTGTGGTAGAGTTTTTTTTTCACCAAATACATGAATTATCTACTTTTTAATTTAAATATTAAACTATTTATTTCTTTATTATTTTATTTATTTGTTTACTTGTTCATGTATGTATTTATTTATTTATTTAGACAGAATCCCACCCTGAGTAGAGTGCTGTGGAATCACAGCTCTCAGCGACCTCTTGGGCTCAAGAGATCATCTTGCCTCAGCTGTTCTATTTTTAGTAGAGATCGGGTCTCGCTCTTTCTCGGGCTGGTCTCAAACTCCTGAGCTCAAGGGATCCTCCTGCCTCAACCTCCTGGAGTACTAAGATTACAGGTGCGAGCCACAGCTCCAGGCCAAATATTAAACAACTTTTAAAAAGGAAAGTCTTCCAGCTCAAGTGTAGAACATACAGAGCAGGCCTCGGCTGTGAAACGAAGGAGGTAGTTGCACATTTTGCAGCCAAACTTTCTTAGGGTGTGGGCTGACCCAGTGACAATGGGGGATGGAGGACACAGGAAAGAGTCAGAGCGGTGTGGGAAAATACAGAGGGCACCAAAAGAATGCATGCACATTTTAAGACAGGAAAAACTATATTAAAATTGTACTAATATATACTGATAACAGATGATGAATCCGTGTCACATCTGACATCTGCAATTACAAGATGCTTAGTTATAATCTTCCAGACACTTCTGATTACACAGAACTACACGTGAGGCCTCCAGGAGCTTCCCTGTGTACAACACACACAGCACCACACGTCTCAAACTTACCGTGAGTGCACACAGTTATTAGGTGTGCTGGAGACTCTGTGACATACTCCTGCCTCCATTGTCATTGTTACTTCTACAACAATCTCCAATTTCCAATACCACTTTAAAAAAGTGGTCTTGTGCTCCTCGAATGACAATGGTGCTTCCACATGTTCTCTGTCCTGCCTGTCATAGGATGACACTAGCCTTCATTTTATTAACGCCATGTTTTGAGCAAATGTCATTGCTACCATGATGCAACTCAACTTTGAAAATCTCTTGAAGTGTGTAGACACTTTTTTTGGCACCCCTGGTATTTATGCTTCATTCTTTCATAAAAGATGAATGATTTAGCACCAATGTTTGCCAGGCGCTGGGTTATACTCTGTGCCAATCACTCTCCTCGGAATAATCCAGACCAATGAGCTGGTAACAGCCCCACATACCAGGGAGGGACCGGGCTCAGGAGGATTTGTGGGCAGGGCCTTGAAGCCTGCAACTCTAAATCCTGGGCCTTCCAGTACGCAAGGCTGCTTTTCCACTAATTAACTAAGACTGAGGAGTTATTATAAAAAGGGGACAGAGTCAATTTAAAGAAAAAATATTAAGTCTAACTACAATGGGTCCAATGACAGGTGAAACCATGGGTTGTACCTGAAGGTCATTCTAGAAAGATATCTACACAGTGAACCCAGGGTGGACCTGGGACCAGAACCCAGGTTCCTGGGCTCTCCATCTCAGGCTCTCTCACCACCTTAATCCCTGAGGATGATCCTCAGGAGGGAGACACCTCTGCATAGATTTACCTGTTGGCCCAGAGTTGATTTCATAGCCCTAAGCCCAGTGTACAATCAAATTAAGGCTTAAACCAGTAAAAGGTAGAGCCCACTCATTACTGCCTCTAGGATCTACCTGTCACCAGCAAGTACTAGGAACCTTCCTCAAGCCCTCTCTGCATAGACCTAAACAAAGTCTCAGGGCCCCTCCTGCAGCCCTGAGCCTGGAAGGCAGGCCTGCAGCCATGCTGAGGAGAGTTTGGTGACGCACGGAGAGAGGGGGATGTTTGTTGGGGGGGAGGTGACACTGGATGTTCATTGGCTGCTGACACAACAGATACATTTCATGGTCTAGAGATAAAATGAAAATCTGAACACATTTTTAGCTGAAGGATGAAAAGAGTGGAGTTTTTTGGTTGTTTGTTAGTTGTTTGGTTTGGTTTTGCCTCTTCTGGAAGTACAGACAAACTGGTCCACACTCTCTCTGCCCTTTTTTCTACCCAGGCCAATACATGATCTAAGGCTATACTGCGTGAGACTGATGGGAGTTCAGGGGAAAAGAGGTAAAGTGAGGCAAGTGTGCACACGCGTGTGTGTGTGTGCGCTTTAGAGAGAAGAGCACCTCAAGGTGATGAGGACTGGGTAGAGGGAAGGCTTGTTGAGTGACGAAATAAATGAATGAATAAACAAATAAACGAACAAAAGGCCCGGCCTGCGGTTTCCTCTGCATCTTTCTTGGCCCCAAGCCTTCTCCCTGAATCGGGTGATGATGGATAGCCTTTAGTACTTAGTCTCCGTCATGGTCACACCCTGAAGTACCCCCTGAACAGGCCACCACCGCCTCCCTTATAGAACTTTAAAAAGGCAAAACCTGAGGCTTACTGGAAAATCTTCTGTCTGCATCATTTGTTCTTTAGGTACCATGGTCATGACCCTGGCTGTGTAGACTTGTATAATCAGACATGGAAACTACAAAGTGCTCAAATGGAATACCAAGCAATGTGGTGTGGGACTGAGGCTCTTAGCAGCTGGGTGGCCGAAGTGAACAATTTGCAAAGAGGGCGCAATCACTGCTGGCATTGCTGCTGGCACAGCCCTTCTGATTGTGATTCTCCAGCGCTGCCACCAAAAGGGGAATTTACTTTGCCATCCTATGTCTCTGGGCTTGGTTGTGTGACTTGCTTTGGCCAAGGGGATATTAGCAAATGCAAGAAAAGCAGAAGTTTGAAAAGAGCTTGCACGTAGGGCTTTTGCCCATTTGGGGCTCTTGTTCTTTTTTAAAATTTTGGCCAGATAATTACAGCCATGTGAAGGGCCTCAGTTGAATGCAGCCCAAATCGCTGGCCCATCAAATCATGAGCAAATGGTGGTCACATTAGGCCACTGAGTTTTTGAGGTAGTTTGTTATGCAGCAATCGATAACTGATACAAAAGGTCTTAAGTCATTTACTTCTCTGTACCTCAGTGTCTTCATCTGTAAAATGTGTGAGCATTAATTAAATAGTATATATAAAGTACCTAACACAATGCAAGACACATTTTAAGGACTCATTACACAGCCACGGTTGTTAAGATCCTGCTTATTTTGCCAACAGAGAGAAGAGGGTCCAATGGGGTGACTGGACTTGGCCAAGCTGGCAGATGGTACAGCAGGAATTCAGACCCAGACCTGTCTGTGATTAGTTTGCATTGCTGTGATGTGATATCCCCTTCCCTGCTGAGAATTCCTTCTCTTCTTCTGTCCCCTCTCCTTCTTTAAGTTTTACCCATCTAAAGGCAGTGAGATCAAAGATCACCCTGAGACACAAAAGCTCACCTAGGGTGTCATTTGTCTTTTTTTTTCCTTTTCTTATTCTAGGTTAATATAAAGGTACATATAATTAGGTTACATTATTTGCGTTTGAAAGGTGAAGTCCAAAGTCCGAGTTGTGGTTGAGTCCTTCACCCAGGAAGCGTGCCTTACATCCCTACATTGTACTCAATAGGTAAGAAATTAACTGAGCTCCTTTGCCCTTCCCCTTCTTGAATTGAATTGTGTTTTTCTTCTCCTGTGTGGGCCTATAGTTGTTAATCTACTAGTTTCAGAATAGTACTGAGTACATGGGATGCTCACTTTTCCATTCTTGTGATACTTAAGAGAATGTTCTCCAAATCCATCCAGGTAAACACAAAAGATATAAAGTCTCCATTTTTTTTAAAGGTTGAACAGTATTCCACGGCACACATACACCACAGTTTATTAATCTACTCCTGGGTTGATGGGTGGCGTGGAGAGTCACTTTTCTGAATCCACCTCATTTCCTGTCCTCCCTCCCTCCTTCCTCCTGGAAACCACCCAGCCTCCCATGCACGCTCACTCTCCCTCGACAGGTATGCACAGATCACTTCCTGGGTGCAGCGTGAGGACGCAGGGCCAGTCCCGCAGAGCTCATGGGCAAGGTGGCTCCCCAGCGAGCCCCCGTGTCCAGCACATCTAGGCTCTGTCTTGGCCTGTATCATCAGTTAACACGCTACTCTCACCTCTCTGCCCAGACTCTAAACTCCTTGCGAGCAAACCAGTTTCTTTCATGTGTTCACCCTCCCCACTCTTCCTCCTTCGCTCCTGCAGGCACCCAGGGAGCACCAAGATGCACAAGGCTCCGACAGAAAGGAACTCTGCAATGTTCACAATCCCCCTCTGTGCCCGAGTGCAGTGTGGGGGCCACAGCAGCTGGCCGCAAATGCTTGAGTTTAACTGAATTTCTGGGTAACTATTGAAGACTCAGTGTGCAGTCAACAAATGATCTTGTGGGGGGAGGTGTTTTTGACACCCTGAGGCTCCCACGCCTACATATGCAGCAGGAGGAGAGAAAAGGAAAGAGTTGGAGGCGGAGGTGCAGGGCCCCTCCCTCTCCACAGCTCCCAGCCCCACCCTGGCTCCTGTGGGCCCTGCAAGGCAGGCCTCCTCCTGCGGACTGGCCCACGTGTCTGACACCAGTGGCGTCTCTGCCCAGCTGCCTTGACCTGCGGCCAGCACAGACAGGTGTGCGTGGAGCACCTGCTGGACTCAGGCCACTCTGGTGCTGGCACACCCATGCGGGGGACAGACATACCACCATCCTCTTATCTCTGACAGCTGCCTGGCCCTGTCCAGTCCACAAATGGTGGAAAGATTCCCGGCCCCATTTTTTACAGGTGCTGCTGAGAGGTGAAGGAACTTGCCTGAGGCCACATAGTTGGGATCGAATTGAGGTTTGGGGCCTTTAATGCAGGGTTTCCCAGCCAAGACACTCCAATGGGGAGATAGGACGTGGACATACAAGAGATTTTTGTACAAGTGCCAAGGGAACTCAAAGCCCAGCTTCACGGCTTCTGAAGGCAGTGGGGTTTGGTGTGAGTCTCAGAAATGAGCAAACACACAGAGGCAGGAGGGCAGCGAGGGGCCCAGGGAACTGCAGGGGGAAAGAAGGTGAGGGAAGGTATTTGGTGTGAGCAGAGGGGGCCAAGAATGGGAACCCAGCTGGAGGTTGGAGAAAAGTTAGAGGCCTAGGTAGGGGTGGCAGGGGGTCCTGAGACGTGGAGCTCCGGTGTTTGGATGTTGTGGAGGAAAATGATCTCTTCCAAGAGGTTGGCCTGAGGAACCCAGACTGGGGAGCACCCAGTCTAGCCCAGCCTTCTGCAGAACTCTGAGTAGGACAGTCCCAGCCAGTTATGAGCCTTGCACATTTATCACCCTCCCTCCCCCCGATGAGAGCATATACCGCAGCCTACTCCTGACTCCAGGAGGTGCTAATAAGAATGCTCATGATACAAAAGGAATAATAAAATCTTCTGATACACCATGCCCTTTTGTTTTCTTTATTCTAAGAACCCTTAACACATGGGAGCTCCTTCAATTATCACAGGAGTGGGCGATGGGTATGGTTATTCCTATGTGGACTTGAACCCAGATCTCTGGCTTCAAAGCCTATGCTTTAGGCCAGGAGGCTATTCAGCCCCCCAGTGGGCAGCTGAAGCAAAGTCAAGTGTATTCTCAAGCACCAATTCTTCCCTTAAGAATGACTGAACTAAAAACTATCCAGGGGCTTGGTTTTGCTCCTTAATTTGGAATCACAGAATTGCAAGATTCAACCTTCATCTGGGCACCCAGCCCAGTTTTACTGATTGGGAGACTGAGGCCCAGCAAAGCAAATGCCTTGCCCAAAGGCCCACAGGTCCAGACCCAAGGTCCAGGCCCTCTAGCCACTGAGAAGTCCCCTGACTGCTGGCCACACAGGACATCACACGGAAAGATGACAGTACCAAAGGCAAGGACTTCTTTGCAAGTCTGGTGTTCCTTCCCCTCAGACCAGGCCTTCTCAGATCCAATTTTAGCAGCAGAGTTCCCTCCCCGACCCCACATGCACTTTTTGTAAGAAGCTTTGTAAGGAACCCTACATATTTGAAACATAACAGCTCTACTCTGTAGTGACTAAGAGCCTGGTTCTACCTGCTGGGTCTACCCGCCCCCGTCCCCAGGCTCTCCAAGGAAGCCCGAAGCTCCTCCAACAGATCACAGTGCAGGGTGTGCATTTATGCTGCTCACTCGCTGGCCTTCTTGGATTCTAATACCCATCTCAAGTACGGTTAGATCTTGACTCCAAGCAGACAGCAAGATCAACTCCAAGCCCAGCTGTGAGTTCTGGAATTACCTGGTAGAGATCCCGAGAACAGTGTTCCGTTTTGCAGGATGACGATGTTGAGACCCAGGCAAGCTGCGTGCCTGCCTAAAGTCCCACAGTCAGTAAGAGCAGCCTCCCCCAAGCCTGTGCCAATTGACTCCAGAACCCCCATCCCTGCCCTCCGGAGCCTGTGCACACACACACACTCTCTCAGTCTCCACTCACTTCATGTCCTTTGCTTTCACGGGTTACACATCCCTCAGGGGCAGGTCATTTGACTCTCTCATGAACTTTCACAAACTAGACATGCCCAGGCCCCACCCCAGCTGTAAAGAATCAAAAGCTGAGGCTGTGAGTCATTACATCCAACAGGGTGAGCTGCTGTCACTTGGCATAAGATACAGCAAAAAGGTGCAGGGGCATCTGGACCTCAGTTTCCCCTCCCTCCTCCTCCAGGGCTGATGACAGTAGACCCAATCCTCAACCCCACCGATCCTGGGCAGAACTTACAGTGTAGAGCTCATTGGTCACCTTCAGGAGCTCCTCGTGCATCTGCAGGCCAATCTCCTTGCTCTGGAATATGGAAGAACAAATGTCAGAGGAGGCGCACTTTGCTGGTTGCATTTACCAATTTCTTTCCAACATAGAAAGGTCAGAAATGTTTGTGGTGGGGATGGGAAGGATACAGACATCCCCATGAACCTCACTGACCTAGACCTGAATTCTTTAGTTCGTGTCCGTGAAACAAATTCACAGAGAGGTTCCTCGCAAATGGGATTCCCTGGTCTTATAATGTGGAGACTCCTACCTATCGTTCCCTTCCTTAACCGACTCACAATGACATTAGTAAAGATTCTGGAAAGCCCCACAGGATCTTCCTTTCATGTTGGGTGTCCTGAGCTGTGTGACCACAGTTCCTTGGTCAATACTCATTACCATCTCATGACAGTGGGGCTTCCACAGAGTACAGGTTGAGAAACGATGACCTAGCATCTCAATCACTCATCAGAGTAAAATGGGAATTCTCGGGTCATCCAGGAAACACCATCTACTAGCACATCAGTGCCCTCCTGCTTCCCAAAGGCTCACATTCCTTAACTAGAAACAGCAGTTGGCACCCACTCAGGCATTGATGTCCTGGATTTCAGGGCCTGGTTCCTGCAGACACGGTACCCCTTGCTTTGACACCACATTTTAGTTCAGCCCTCCCCTTTCCGGGCCGCCCTAACCTTAACCCATCATGCCTGGATCCTGATCTGGTGGCAGGTCCACTGTCCGTACGGATAAGGAGAAAGCCCCCAGAGCACAAAGCAAGAGCTCTAGATTCTCACTTCTGCTGTGGTACTGACTGGCTGATTGGCCTTGGAAAGTCACTTGCCCTTTGAGCCTTAGCCAGCTCACCTATTCAATAAAAACCTGACATTGACACAACACTTCCTAAATCATGGTCTGGGGGATCGCTGCTAGGTGCTACATGAGAAAAGAAGCAAGGGCTTCTGTGACTACATGCATTTGCAGAAAGCTGGCTGAAGAAACAAAGGTAAACAGATGTGCTTAGTGCAGAACTTTTCAGTGCCTTTAATATTCTTACATACATGAAACGGGGCTGCAGTATGTATTATAATTTTGTTGACCACAATCCTTTTTCTGTGAGGTGAATTATATGACCATTCATAAAACAATAAGAAAATTATCTCTAGGTTCCGACCAGCCTGAAGAGTTTAGGATTCTTTGTTGTTTCATATATGATTATGATTTAGGTAAATACGCTCTACCTTGGTCTGAATGTTTGTATCCCCCCCAAAGAGCCATTGGTTGAAATTCTATATATTTTGCTCTGCCATCCTAAGGGCTGTATCTTCTTTTGTTCCTAAGATGCCTGCTGGTAGCAATTGGAGTTATATGCTTTTTATGCTAGCACTCAGCAGAAAAGTTAAAACTTTCCATTTGACCATATAATTCCCTTTCTTCTATCCAGTTAACTCACATACTTACCCCCAGACTAACAACATGTACCAGAATGCACCACCTCAAGTTAGCATGGGGTCAGCTTCCCTTAAAGAGCTTGCCTGGAGTAATGAATTTCAAGGAAAATTCACAGCTCTCTTAGAAATAGGAAAGGAACCAATGGATGGTGGGGAGAGAGTACCATGAGGACTCCCCATGTGATGATATTAGGAAGTGAGGTCTTCGGGAGGTGATTAGGTCATAAGGGTGGGTCTCTAAAAAATGGGATTAGTGCCCTTATAAAAGGGACCTCAGAAAGTTACCTTGCCCTTTCCACCATTTGAGGACATAGCAAAAGGTGCTCTCTATGAACCAGAAGTTAGCCCCCTAGGATATCAAATCAGCCAGCACTTCAATCTTGGACTTCCCAGCCTCTAGGACTGGGAGAAGTACATTTTTGTTGTTTATAAGAAGTTACTCAGGCTATGGAATTTTGGTATAGCAGCCTGAAAGGACCAAGACACTCTCCCTGGCTGCCCAGACCATCACATCAAGTTTCTGTGTTGAAAATGGGAGCCCTGTTGTCTGCTCCCTGCCCAGTTGAGGCATCTGGCTCCCTTCCAGCTCCCTCAGCCTCTCAGCTGAACCAGCTGCTGATGGGCAGAGACCAGCCTTCCTTCTGCCCCCAGGCCAGGAGCCCTCGAACCCAGTGGTAGTTGAAGAAGGTTCAGTATCAGAATGATGTCTCTGGGGATCCTTCTCCTTACCCTACATCCCTTTTTCTCAGCTCCTGGGCCCAGATCAACAAGAATCACCCACTGAAGGTAGTGTTTGCTTGTGCTATACTGCTTAACAGATAGGAAAAATCTTGGGGGCCATTCCAGAGATGTGATAGCCCTCCCTCCCATTCTGGGGACTAAAGGAGGAGGACTCAATCCCAAACTACAGCAGACCCTGTGCAGAACTTCCTGTGCACAGCTCACAGGGGCCTTCCGCAGCACCCTGTAATTTCTGTAGAGGTGCTCTATACAACACACCAGCTGTGGCCATCTCCTGGCCTCCACAATCCTTTCAAGGGAGCAGTGAGTGCTTCAGTTTCCCTGTGGCCCCTCCACCTGCCGTTTGTCCCATCATCACTGATCCAAATGCTCCGACATCTTCCAGTGGTTCCCTGGACCTCTCTCAGTCCTCGGACTTACCAGTGTCTCTGACCCCCCAAATGCTGTTTCTTATGTATTTATTTTTATGATCTACTCTTTTTTTCGTAGAGAGAGTCTTACTCTATTGCCCTCAGTACAGTACCATCACACAGCTCACAGCAACCTCCAACTCCCAGGCTTAGGCGATTCTCTTGTCTCAGCCTCCTGAGTAGCTGGGACCACAGGCACCCACCACAACACCCGGCTATTTTTTGTTGTTGTTGTACTTGGAGAGACAGAGTCTCACTTTGCCGCCCCCTTGTAGAGTGCCCTGGCATTATAGCTCAAAGCAACATCAGACTCTTGGGCTCAAGTGATTCTCTTGCCTCAGCCTCCTAAGTAGCTGGGACTACAGGTGCCCACCACAACACCCAGCTATTTTCTTGTTGCAGTTTGGCCAGGGCCGGGTTTGAACCCGCCACCCTTGGTATATGGGGCCGGTGCCCTACCCACTGAGCCACAGGCACTGCCCTTATGATCTAATTTTTAAAACAGGTAAAAAATATGTATGGTTAAAGAAATTCTAACAACCAGCAAGGTAAAATGGAAAGAATCAGTCTCTCAGGCTCCCAGAACCCCACTCAGAGGCAACTGCTATGAAAAATGTCTTCTGATGCCTTCTGGAAATAGTCATGCTATGGCTATACAAGTACACACTTGGATATCATATGTTCTCTGTTTTCACAAATGGGTGCACACCATACACACCTTTCCTTCCATCTTGCTTGTTCCACCTAATGATAGACCTGAGAGATTTTTCCAGCCCAGCATGTGCTCTCCCATCCCCCCTTTTGCACAGGATTCCTTCTGTACACCAGATAGATCAAAATTAACTTAACCAGCTCCTTAGGGATGGACATCTCGAATGCCTCTAGCCTCTTATTATTTCAAATGATGCATTGAAACATAGTCCCCTGTCACTATGTGCACAGGCAGGGACCCTATTCTAGAAGGAGCTTGCTGGGCAAATTCCTGCCTTCAGAATCCGCCCCCAGCCAGGCCTTCCTAGCCCCTGTCCCTGCCCTGGCTGGCTTCCCATATACTCCTGTCATCAGCTGCTACTTCTTGGTGACCTACAGCCACATCACCATCTCTGCAGGCCTCTCTCTTGTATGACCCTGAACCTGAGTTCAAAGATCTGTAACTAGTTGTTGCAAAAGTATGGTCTAGATGTCTCCTCATCACCTCAACCTCGAATTATGCAAAGGTGAATTCCTGAACTTTCCCGCACCCCCTTGGTTTTGGTCAATGGGATAATATCTCCCTGGGCTTGTCAACTGGAAGCCTGGGAGTTGTCTTTGATGCTTTTGTTTTTTAGACAGAGTCTTGCTCTGCCACCCTGGGTAGAGTGAGGTGGCATCACAGATCACAAGAACCTCAAACTCCTGGGTTCAAAAGATCCTCCTGCTCAGCCTCCGGAGTAGCTGGGACTATAGGTGCCCACCACAATGCCAGGCTAGTTTTTCTATTTTTAGTAGAGGTGGAGTCTTGCTCTTGCTCAGGCTGGTCTCAAAGTCCTGAGCTCAAGCAATCCACCTGCCTCGGCCTCCCAGAGTGCTAGGATTACAGGTGCGAGACACTGCACCCAGCCTCTTTGACACTTTTTAAATCCCTCCTCCTCAATCCAGTCTGCTATCTCTTGCCTTTAAACTGTCCAATCTGTCGTTCTCTGTGGCAGGCAAGCTTGTCCCCCCTTCCCACACACATCCGTTCCTGGCCTTCCTACTTCCAAGAAAGCTATCAATTTGCCCTGGAATTCATTGCATCAGGAGAGGCCTTCAAGGGAAGCTCACCTCATCCCAACTAGAGATAGCAGATTCTGGTACATGTTATTAGTTCAGGGGTGAGCATGTGACATAACTGGACGGAAGAGGAGGATTTATACGTGTGTGGTCACGGGGCAAGTTTTAGCTTTTCTACCGAGCACTAGCAGGAAAAAAGCATGTGACATCTTAGGAGCAAAAGAAGGTGCAGCCTAAGGAAGGCAGAGCAAAACAAGCCTGGCTCCTTCAATGCTCTCTTGAGCACCTGATGGAACTGAAAACCCAGAGCCTGCCTCCCTGTGGACTCCAACTTCTCTGGCCTCACTGGGGTTGTCTGTTACTTGTAACCAAAGCATTCTAAGGGATACAGCCCCATGTTCCACCACCAGTTCCTAGAGCAACTGTAACACCACTGAAGACCCAGATCACTGAAGCTGCCTCTTCACAAGTCCCCGGTTCTTGTCTCTCTGAGGTTATAGTTGGTTCTGCACACCTGTCCCAGTGGAACTTTCTAGAAATGTATTTCATCATGTCCCTCCAAAGCCTCCTCATTGCCTGTGAGGATCAAGTCCCACCTTCTTAGCTTGACTTGGAAGCTCTCCATGACTAGAGCAGGCCTAGTTAGATAGTAGACAAGGTGAATTTGGGGGCCAGAGAGACTGGGCTGGAGGTGAGGCTTTCAGTCATTTAACCCCCTGGCTTCCCAGCTTCCCTGTCTGTACAGCGAGCACCTCATCATGACTTCTCTTCCTGGTAAATGATCTTGTTTATTTACCTGTTTATTTATTTGTCATTTCTTCCCACCTGCTTGAATGTCAGCCCCTTAAGGGCAAAGAGACTTTCTCTCTGGTGATAGAAGCTAAGACGCCCCAGATACTGGGAGCCATGGCCAGACAGTCCTCAGCTAAGAGCGCCCTGCAGGGATGGCCTCAGAGGACAAGGTGACACTCCTTCTTGGTATGGTCCTAACCCAAAGACTGACCAGTGTGGGTCCTAACCCAAAGACTGATCAGCCTGTCTCACTCTGTCCCAACCTGGACAACTCTGAAGGGTTGTTCCATTTTTAGGGCTCTCTTCTGAGCTAGCCAAGGCTTCTATGAGGGTGCCTGCATCCCAGCTCAACCCCCGCCACCTCCCCTGCTCTCCTGAGGCCCCTCCTAGATGCCAAACTTAGGTGTCTGGGGTCTACTTCCCAGGGTGCCCCGCAGCAACATCTCGCTGCCCCATTCCCACATCCCTACAATGCTACAGAGCCTGCCGCATCGTGGGTGCTCATTAAAATGCTTGCTGAATGAATCTATGAACAAATGAAGCAACAGTTCCTCCAAGCCTTAGTTTCCTTATCTGTAAAAGCCGGATGATGTCATAGGATGCATGAAGTCCCCACGAAGATCATAAGAAATAACACCAATGGCAGCACCTGGCACCATCTGAGGCACAAATCAAAGTCCCTGGGAAATAGAAGTACAGGCTGAATCAATGCCCCTGAGCCGCCGAGGACAAGGTTAGGAAGTTGCCCAGAGAAGGGAATAGAAAATCGCGTTATCAACTCTTTCCTTAAGAATCTCCCAGGTTAGTGAAATAGAGACAAAGAAGAACACAGATAATTCTAAGGGGGGAGGCCGAAAGTGCCAGAAGGGAGTGCAGAGACACAGTGTGGGATAAAGCGACCACAGAGAGAATGGAGGGAGCGGCACTCCAGAGCAGCGGTTCTCAACCTGTGGGTCGCAGGTTGAACGACCCTCTCACAGGGGTCGCCTAATATCAGATATTTACATTATGATTCATAACAGCAGCAAAAAAATTACAGTTATGAAGTAGCAACAAAAATAATGTTATGGTTGGGGGGTCGCTACAACATGAGGAACTGTATTAAAGGGTCAAGATTGAGAACCGCTGCTCCAGAGCCTGCGGACCGCGCACAAGTGGCCAGACAGCCTGTTAGGCAGGAGGCACAGACAGGGAATAGTGACCAGACTGTTCACAAAGACAGAAGCTCCATGACAGAGAGCAGGACAAGCCCGATGTGGAAGTTGGGCCAGATCACGCAGGCGGGTGGAGACCAGACGTCCCGGGAGCAGAAATGGGAGCCACAGGAAGTCTGGGGTGAGCCGGGAGTCTCTGACAGAGAGGGCTGGGGCTTCGGGGAGACTCAGACTCCAGGGTACAAACCGAATGGGCAGGGCCTGCAGGAGGGCTGCTTCTCGTGTTTCCTCGGCAGGACTGTAAGCTGCCGGACAGAACCTGCCACTTCTCTGCTCACCCTGGCTGACCACAGAGTAGGTGCTCAGCAAATAGTTCTTGAACTGTGCAGGACTCAAAGGCATTATTTTTTCTGGCTGGGGGTGGTTTGGGGAAGGGAAATGCTCTGAACTATGGTTCCAGAAACTACTGAATGAGGAACCCAAACCAAACATCCCACCAGGAAGAGGAGGCCAAACCCTGACCATCTCCAGCAGACCACCACTCCCAGCCCCTTGGGGACCCAAGTGGCCACGGACACGCCTTGTCCACATTTTTCACATTACTTTCATGCCTCCAGAGGTCAGGGGCGGCGGGCTGCTTCCTTCATGCACAGGAAGCGTGTGGACCACGGAAAGCAGTAGTGTGGAGCCACGGAGGTCCAGCCATGTTGGCCACAGTTCCTCTGGGTGGAAAGGGGACAGCCAGTGAGATGAGGGTAACCAACCACAAGGTCCAGCACCATGAGGGCAGGTGTACCGGGCACCGTCTGGTTCCTCTGGTCTTTGGAGGTTAACCTCCCTGAAGGCCAAGTCTTTCTTTGTGGTGGGAGCAGTCCTGTGCATTACAGGGTGCTTGGTGCACCCCGGCCTCTGTCCACAAGATGCCAGTAGCATTCCCTCCCCCACCCTCAAGTTGGGACAACTGAAATTATCTCCGGAGGCTGCCAAATGTTCCCCAGAGGACAAAAATCAACCCCCAGCGAGAAATACTTAGACCAAGGCCTCCAAGTGGCAGCTTCTCTGGCCTGCAGACATGTTTTATTTGGCCATTCAAAAAATGTGGATACTTTCCCAGCATTTAAAAGTCATGCTATTCCCCTCAAAAGTCCTGATCATCAGCATCTTTGGAAACCCTGGAACAATAGAAACACCAAGACCCAGTGTCAGGCATTCGGATGGGGCTGAACTCCCTGGCTGGCCTCAGTGCCCAGCTTCTCCCTCCACCAGGCCATGTCACCCATCGGGGCCAGACTCCAGTGGGGTGTCTCAGGGGAGGAGATGGCCTCTTATATCTCTGTGGTCAACTCCTCCCTGGCTTTGATTCAGTTTACATAGGCTCTTACTGAATACCTAGTAGATACCAGCCTCAACTAAGCGAAAGGCACAAGGCTGAACAAGACACGGTCCCTACTCTGGAGCACTGTCCAAAGCAGCTGTCATTTATGGAGCACTTGACATTTGTTGACTATTGACCCAAAGTCACTTCCGAGCATGACCTAATTTAAACCTTTAAGATAAGTGCTACCTTATCAGATAAGGGAGGGCTAGAGGCTCACAAGGGTTGAGCGATGCAACTTGCCCAAGGTTGCATAGCTAGAAAGTGGCCCAGCCAGGATTCAGCTTTTGGTTGGTCTGACTCCAAAGCTGGCACTCACGGTGACTTACTATTGTCTGATTCCTTGGGGCCTAGTATGAGATACAGACACACAGGTGAAGAGAGGCCATCGCAGTGCTGTAATAGGTATGCGTCCAGGCCACTAGGTAGGCATGCCCTCTGGACGCAGCCTACCTGTCCAGTGCACCTTCTCATCACCTGTGTGGCCTGAATCCCTGGCCCTTGCCCCCATTTGTATGTATGTCTAGTCCTCTTTGGCCCACCTGCCCTCCTAGGAATACACCAATCACAATGCCCATCTCTTGTTTCTCCCTCCTCCTTCTGATAACGGAAGATGAGATGTGGGTGGGACTGGGTGGGCCCTGGGTGCCTGGTCACACAAAATGGTCCACCAGGCATGGGACAGGACTGAACAGCATGTTCTAGCACTGTGTCTCCACTGACCGGACAGGAAGCAGACATATCCCAAAGCAGGGCCAGTAAGAATCTTCCCCGGGAGCCTTCTCATAACCACATTCTCAGATCATCTCTCCTCTGGGGTTGCTAAGCAGAGACAGCAGGAGTCTTGCCCACCGCAGGAGAGAGCCAAAGTTTTTCAGTCCCTAGACGTAGTGGTGCCCAAACAAGATTTACCTCTGGATTTTGTCAGTTTATAGGATCTGCTGCATTTTCATTTTTGCTTATTTGAAAGAATACTGGCATCACCCATGCTTATGTCAATTTGAATATACCAAAATGACCACTGAGTAAGAAAGCTTTCTGGAAACCTCCACCAAGCACCAGTTTTCAAACAGTTCCTGCAAAAGGGATAATTTTCCTTAAGGCCAGAACAACTGTGGCTTCACAGTGTTTCCTACAATGCGGATTGCAAAGACTTGCATACAAAAGGGCTCTATAAATGCTTGTGGCTGAGCTCACTGCTGTGCAAAAACAGTACAGAAACGGAGAGGAGTAAGAAGTGATTACCTTTGACCCTTACATCTTTGCCAAAAATAATGAAACAAACATTCATGTCAAGATGTGACCAGCTGACAAAATTTTTCTTGACATAGCACAGTTCTGAGAGAAATCAATTCCTTTGCCATGAAAATCTTGCCTGTATGACTTGGTTTTGTTTTCAAAGCAGGATTAATCATTCTTTGGAGGGAAAACTCTGGAAGACCTTATTGTAAGTCCTAGGACTTCATGAGCTGTATTTGAAAAAGTTCTATTTTTAAAAGGGCAAATGTCCATGTAACTCCCTTCGACTAACGCAAAGATGGGCCATTTCCAGGGCTAATGTTACCTTCCATGTCTGAAAAAAGATACCACCTAAAAAATGTGGGGTTTTAATGACAAGACTCCCCTCCCTTATTCTTATGTCTTTTCATGGCTCCAAAGGAGACCATCCTAAAACAATACTTCTAAAAATGGTAAGGCAGAGACAGGCAGACACCTTCATTAACTCTCAATTATCCGTATGGGGCCTCCTGTCTGCCTGAGTCCTGCTGCAGCCAGGCCTGTCTCGCTTCTCTCTCTGCTTGAATAGATGTTCTCATGTTGGGTTACTTTTGGGGACATGCCACGGTTTTCCTAGTTCTAGGGTTCCAAAGAAATAATAGGAAACAAACAAACACAACTAAACAACAAACCCTTAGTCTCTTTCATTCCTAAATCCCAGCAGGTCCCATCCACTGCTTTTCCAAACGCTGACTTGTTTAAAGACCCACAGGTGTTCCCTGTTTAAATATATTATGTCTATAAGCACTGGCCATCCCCCAAAGCAACCATGTTTTTACTTCCAAAGCAAAGGCTTATTAAAAGGGATATCTCAGAGGGATCAGGCTTCTCCAGCCTGTACTGGAAGGTCAGTGTGTCCTTGCACACAGCAGCCCTGAAGGCTGAGGGATCATTCCTACGCCCACTTGCACTTAGGGCGCTGATAACTGGGCTCCGCTCTCTGTCCTGCCGCTACCCGCCGGCTCCACACATCGCCCTTCGCTGAGTCTCTGCCCACCCTGTCACCAGCCTTGTTATTCTTCCTCTACCTCTCATCTTTCTTTCCCTGCTCATGAACACCTCCCTTATTTTCCTTCCCTTTCCAGACTAATTTATGTCCTCTGTTGCTATAACTCCAAATGCTGTCAGCTTCTCGTTTTTTGCAAGAAGCTGGAATGCAGACCCAAGTCCTGAACTCTTCCTCCTCAGCAACTGAGGGTGGGGTTGAGAGATGGCACGCATGCCTTCGGGAGCAACAAGGCCTGAGAAACCATCATCTATGATAGTAGTTCTCAACCTGTGGGTCGTGACCCCTTTGGGGGTCGAGTGACCCTTTCACAGGAGTCGCCGAAATATATCCTGCATATCAGATATTTACATTACGATTCATAACAGTAGCAAAATTACCGTTATGAAGTAGCAAAGAAAATAAATGTTATGGTTGGGGGTCACCACAACATGAGGAACTGTATTAAAGGGTCACGGCACTAGGCAGGTTGAGAACCCCTGATCTATTAGAACCCAGGGCTGGATATCGGACTGCAAGGAAGCAAGAAAGCCCTGGGGCCACCTGGGCATTTTTGGCAGTCGTGGCCCCGAAGCATACCCAGGAGCCCAGCGAGGGCTTCGGCAACCAGCCCAGAATCCACCCTGCAGCCTCCTTCCCTGCAGTTACTCCCAGCAGCGCTGTGGGACCCAGTTTCCGCTGAATTGCTTTAAATAACAGGCCTCAGGAAATCCAAGGGATGGCTGGTTGGCTAGGAACAAGTGACCTGACGTGGTCAGGGTAGGAGTTTTCGGATCCCTCTGAATAATACTAAATATTATCATCATAGTAATAATGCTTAGTAGCAATACTATTCCTACAACTAATAATTTCCATTATAAATAATAACAATAACAGCTTTTGTTTCTTGATCTCTTAGCCTGTGCAAGGCACCATCTAACTGCTTTATTAATGTTATTCAGGCAGTCTCTGGGTTACAAACAGGCTAGGTTCTATAGGTTTGTTCTTAAGTTGAATTTGCATGTAAGTTGGAATAGGTACATTTACTATTACCTGTAATAGCCTCTGTTCATGAATGTGAGTTATATGCAAGTCAGATGTTTATAACTCAGGGATGGCCTGTACCTCATTTAAAGCCTAACAGCAGCCCTGAACAGGAGACACTATTATTGACCCTACTTGAAGATTAGGACACAAAGGGTCAGGAAAGGTGACTCATTTACCAAAGGTCACAGAGCTAGTAAATGTGACATTCTCAGCCATCCCACTCTGTTGCCTCCATCGGGAAAGCTAGTGCTCTAAATGACTTTAAGTTGGTTTTTCCCCAACATTTAAAACATAATTCTAAAACATAATACTCTTCTGCCTTAGTGTAGAAAGCATGCTGATATTTACAAGGCTCTGCTGTGGATCATCATAACTATCAGATATCATACTATGCCCGGTGCCATTTTGGAGAATCTCCTGTTATCTGTGAATCTGTCCTGGCCCCACCTTCTGACTTCCAGGCTGAGGCAGACGGGGATGGTGTGGAATGTTGGGCTGAATCTCTGTGGACCCAGAACATACCCACATATCTAGGAGTAATCTGTTCCCTTTCATGACTATAGCCCTGATGCTTCAGCATATATATAGTTTTGCTTTATTTTGCTTTATTTTTGCTGTGAGATAGCAGTTGAGGGGAGGGGTGAGAGCCTACGTGCCTGCATGCATGTCATGGGAAGTGTGACAAGGCCATCTTTCTGGAAAAAACAATGTTTATAAAGTTGCTGGGTTTCGAGCCATTTTCTCCCTCTCTAAATTATCTTTGAGGCAGCTATGACTGTTCTTAGGCCTGTTTATTGGATTCAAAACATTATTGATCACAGCCGAGTCACTAACTGGAGCCACCACTTTAACCTCTTTGTCATTTTAGAACCTGATCTTCTGTGTCACTGGAATTGTTTGTGGATAGATGTGAATGAGAATTGTGTTGGCATTTCAGAAATGTCTCTGCACATGTATTCACCCCTCTGTCCACCACCTTTCCACTCATTCACCCATCCACCCATCTTCTTACTCATCCATCCACCTATCTCCTCACCATCTGTCCATCTATCTATTCATCTACCTATCTCCTCACCCATCCATCCATCCAACCATCCATCCACACATCACCTCACCCTCCCAGTCTATCCATATACCCATCTCCTCACCCACCCATCCATCCATCCATCCATCTATCCTTCTCCTCACCCACCCATCCATCCATCCATCCATCTACCCTTCTCCTCACCCATCCATTCATTCATCCATCCATCCATCCACACATCAGCTCACCCTCCCAGTCTATCCATATACCCATCTCCACACCCACCCACCCATCCATCCATCCATCCATCTACCCTTCTCCTCACCCATCCATCCATCCATCCATCTACCCTTCTTCTCACCCTCCATCCATCCATCCACTCATCTACTCACTCATCCATTCTTTCATCCATGCATCCATTTACCCATCAATCTACCCACCCACCCACCCCCTTATCCATTCATCCATCCAGTCTTTCCTTACTTTCTTCCTTCCTTCCTGTTCCCATATCAACCTCCCTGGTCCAGGCCCCATTACCTTCACCATTAATATGTATAAATATGACAACATGTAACTGCTTTCAGTCCAGCACCTCTTTTTTCTTTTCTTTCTTTCTTTTTTTGAGACAGTCTCCCTCAGTCACTCTGGTAGAGTGCCATGGCATCATAATAGCTCACAGCAACCTCAAACTCTTGAACTCAAGTGATCCTCTTGCCTCAGCCTCCCAAGTAGCTAGGACTACAGGCACCTGCCACAATGTCTGGCTAGTTTTTCTATTTTTAATAGAGAGGGGAGGTCTTGCTCTTGCTCAGGCTGGTCTTGAACTCCTGAGCACAAGTCCCACCTGCCTCAGCCTCCCAGAGTGCTAGGATTACAGGTGTGAGCTATTGCACCCCACCCAGCATCTCTTTTTTCAAAGCCTTCAAACACCACAGGACAAACTAATCATCCTTAAACTTGGCTCTGATCACTCTGCCCACTATTCAGGAACCATCAGCGGAGCTCTAATATCTAGAAAATAAAGCCCAATTTCTCAGTGCGTTTGGCACTGTGGCAAAGGCCTCCTGGTCTCCAACCCACCTTTCCTTATTTTCACCCTTAACTTCAACTCCCTTCTAAAACATGAAGAAAAGTAGAGAGAACAATAACTAACAGACACCCACGCACATGCCACTCAAATTAGCTAGCTACTAAGATTTTGCCATTTTCGCCTCAAAACTATTTTTAGGAAGCAAAATGTTGCAGACACAGTTGAAGAGTTCTGGGTCTCCTTCCCGCCTGCCTCTGGCCTCAGTTACTGTTCTGAGGCTGGTGTATATCCTTACACAGCCCACACCTGTCTAGCTTTATTTCAGCCAGTTGTCTAACAACATGAACAATAGAAACTATTTGCCTGCGCTCAATTTTATAAGAAGTCCTACAGTATCTTGCTGATTTCACCCAACATTATGTTTCCAAGGTTTCTTCACATCGATACTATAGACCTAGTCCCTTCCGCCTAATCATTATATAATATTCCACTGAGTGACTATCCATAGCTTATTTAACCATTTCCTTAATGACACTTAGGTTATTTATCTGTTTCTTTATTACAAATACCACTTCAGCAAATTTCCTCATACAAAGTTGTGTAGGTATGAAGATACACTATTAAATAGACTATCTTTAGGTTGTACTTAGGAGTAGAATTGCAGGGTCGCTGAGTTTGCACCTCTTCCTTCACTGTTAGCAGATACTACCTAATTGTTTTCTGAAAGGACTGGACCAATTTACATGTTTGCTAAGAATACATGTGAGTCCCTGATTCGCCTCATTCTTGCCAGCACTTAAGGACTGTTTCATCAATCAACTGGGAGTCAAATTGTTACTTCACTTTGTTGTATTTTACCTTCTCCTGATTGCCAGGAAGTATGAACATCTGTTCTTGTATTTTTAATCATTTATAATTCACTTTTTGTGACTTACCCATTTATATCTCTTACCCCTGTTTCTGTTGGGTTGCTTGCCCTTTTCTTATTAATTTTCATGAATTGATTTTACATTCTAGGTATCAGCCTTTGGTTTGTTCTATGCAAGCCAAATATTTTCTCCTGTCTTTTCCGTATTTCCATTTATTTATTCATTTTTGATGTATGGAAGACTTTAAAATTTTTACATAATGGAATTTATCAATTTTTTTATGGTTTATACTTTTTAATGTTTTTCTATCAGCATCCTTTTCCTACCCCCAAGGTTCTAAATATTGTATCATCTCTTGCCTTTTCTTCCTTGCTTTTTACCTTTGTTACTTATCTATCTAGAACATATTTTTGTAAACTAAGGTAGAGTCCTAATTTTTTTAATATAATTAAAAAGTATATCCAGTAGAACATTTGTAAGTTGATCACCCCAGGGACTATAACAAGCTGACCAACATATGGAGGTGGTCAACATAAGGAACTAGGCCTACCGTGCTGATACGTACATGTAGTACACGTCAAGTCTATGAAAATATGGTCAGTATAGGGAGGTGGCCAGCTAAGGAGGTTCTACTGTGTATGTATATGTGGCATATGTAGAAAATCGGTTCCAGTGAATAATAAGAAAAGGACAGACCACCAGTTGAGTCAGCCCCATTTACTATGTAGGCCTCCTTTTCCCTCTGATGGATATACGCCACTGCCATATACCAAGTTCCCACCTACAGGGGGCGCTGCTTCTGGGCTGTTGTCTGTCCTGTCAGTTTGTCCAGTCTTGCTCTAGTACCTCTGACTGTCACTTTACAGGAAGTCTTGATTATCTGATAAGGCCTATGTTCTAACAAATACCAAAATGCAAGTACATATAGATATCCTTGTTGACTTAATCTTCTTATTAAGGTGCAATAAATTTAGAAATTAAAAGCAAGCAGAGAGCTTTAAAAACAATCTTTGAAACTATTAAAAAAAACACCAAATCTAATTCTGAATAATTCCTAAGCAAGGAAGAAATCGTAATGGAAATTATGAAATATTTATATCTGGATGACAATGACAGCATCACTTATCAAAACTTCTGGAATACAGCTAATTTGTAGCCTCCATGGCATCAATGTTCAATCTTTCTTGTTTTCTAATGTATGCATTTAAATGACACTTTCTAATTGGATATGGATGGCACACAGGAGCATTATTCATTTGCGTATATTAATCTTATAAGCAGCCACCTTGCTGACTCTCTTCAGCAGTAAGTATGATTCGCTGTTGGTTTTGATAAATACCCTTTGTCAGGCTAAGGAAGTTATTATTTATTCCTAACTTGCTAAGAGTTTTTGTCTCAAATGGCAAAAGGTTAGACGCATGCCTTTTAAAAGTCAAGGACACCGCTTCCTGCCATACTGTGTGGTCCTAGCCAGTACAATAAGGCAAGAAAAAGAAATCAGAGCTTATAAAACACACAAGACTACCACCATTTAGAATTACTCCATGAGTGGTTCCTACACATATTTTCTTATGTCTGACTCTCTGCTTAACCTGTGTAACCTGAATAAAATCTTCCTTCATCCCACTCCAATCTTCATTCTATGTTCATCTTCCAAGTCCCAATAATCATCCTAACAATAGCTAGATATTTATTCCTTATTAGGTCCCATGTAGGCATTTTATATCATTTTTTAAACTTACCAAATCTTAGGAAGGATGTTATTATATGATCAAATTCAGAGTTTAAGGGATTAAGCTAAAGTCAGACAGCTGGAAAGTGGCAAAGCGGAGATGGAAGTAACCCTAAACACTGAACTAAACCGCTTATCTGTCCATGATACAAGACCCAGATTTTTCTTCCCATCATCCTCTGCTTTGATCTGGATTCTGTCTCTCCAGTTTCCCGAATCTCTGCCTATCTGTTGTGGGCACTATGACATAACAGTCAGATCCCTGCAGGACTGGGAACTTAGCCCCGCAGCTGCAGAGAGCACTGCTGATGGACATCCCCCATGTCAGCTTTCTTTGGAACTGCCTTGGCTGAAGAGACATCTGCCCAAGCCCACACCCATGACCAGTCAGCTAGAGGGCGTTAAGGCCTAGCCTCCTCGCCATAACTCAGAGCCACTCTGAAGGGCCATCTCCGCTCTCCCAGGGGTCAGGTGAGGGCTTCCCTGGGCCCAGCTTCTCCCTTTGCAAGCTACTCCTTTCCTCCCCTTTCTTCTACTGAAGGGAATATCCTTCCTGATACGCCCCTGCACCTGAAAGGCTGTCTCAAAGCCTGCTTCCTGGCGAGCCCCAGCTATGATAGATCCCAGTCATCTAAGGCTCACTTCAAATGCTGCCTCCCTCTGGCTAGAAGTTCTCCTCCTTCTGAACCATATCTGTGGTGGTGACCATCTCTGTCTGCTGTAAATGAATGAGCTGCTGCTTCACACCTGCCTTGGCATCATACGACACAGTGGGCTCCTTGAAGGAGAGGATGGCACCGTGCCAGGTTCATTTCTCTATCTTCTTTCGCACCTGCCTTTACTGCTGAGCATGAGTGCTGGGATGGGACATGTCTGGATTTGAACCCCAGGGTTTGAAGAATTAAATGTGTATACAAAGCTTAGCCCAGAGCATGGCACACAGTAAACACTGCCTCCTGTTTTGTTATCTGTAGTCATTGTTTACTGACAGTCGTGATAGCACTAATCTATGTTTATTGAAAGAGGTGGGAATGCCCGCTGATGACCAGCTGAGGAGGCTCTACTGGCAGAGTGAGGGTTCCCAACTTCATCTCCCTGGGAGACAGTGGAGATTGGCTGAAGGCGCTTCATCTCCTGGCAGAGTGCCCACTTTGCTCTCTCTCTCTATCTCTCTCCCCATGCAGGCCTCGTAGCTGGACCCTCCAGCGTGCAAACCCTCACTCTCTCCTACAACCAAAAACTAAAAATTAAACTTGGCTTTGAATCCAAGGCCACTAGTGCTTTTGATCTCAGTTTCAAAGCAAGGCAATTATCGGACACAAAAAGCCCTGATTTATTTATGAAATGCTATGGACATCTTTGAGGCGGGAACGAAAAAACTCACTCAAGACCAAGTCCTTGTTGCCACACAGAGAATGGCTGCTTTCAAACATAAGCCCCCCACATGCCCTCTCTCCTCTGCTAAGAGTCTCTCCTCATTAGTGCTTCCTCCCAAACATCACAGCTTCCAACAATCAAATTCACATCACGGCCAGGGCAAGTAATTAAATTCTGCAGGCATCAGAGCATAGAATAATGGATGGCTATTGTTAAGGAGGCTGAAGAAAACAGAATGAGGCTGGAAATAGAATGGGCTTCGATGCCCAGTCTCAGAAACGGTTAGGGATGGAAAGGGAGAGCAAAGGAGATGCAGACCGAACCCCCCAGCAGGTGCATCACACCGGGTCGTGGATTCAGAGCTGGAGTCAAAAACCTGATATTGAGGCCGACCCCACTTACCAGAAGTTGGCCTCAGTTTCCTCATCTTCAAAACAAAAAAGATAGACAATGAGCCTTTCTCCACATGTGTCCCCAAATGATAGCATTCACCTGGGAATCTGTTAGAAATGCAGACTCTCAGGCCCCAGCTCAAACCTACTGAAACCGTGAGACTGGGGCCCAGCAGGTTGCATGTCACAAGCCCACCAGGTGACTCCAAAGCATGCTAGAATTTAAGAGCCACTATTACACCACGTTTAAAGATAAGGCCACAAATTCAAATGCATAAAGGGCCAAGAGAGCAAAACAAAGGAGCCCAGTAGGTGTAACTCTCTCCCAATAGCAGGGAGAGGGGGGCAGGGGAGGGAACATGCCCACTGCTGGGGCTGGCAGCTACTCAGCTAAGCTGATTACTGCCATGTATGAACCCATGTGGATCTGGAATTTTCAGAGCTTCTGCTTTTGTAAAAGAAACACAAAATTGGGCAGCACCTGTAGCTCAGTGAGTAGGGCACCGGCCCCATATACCGAGGCTGGAGGGTTCAAACCCGGCCCCCGCTGAACTGCAACAAAAAAATAGCTGGGCGTTGTGGCAGGCACCTGTAGTCCCACCTACTTGGAAGGCTGAGGCAAGAGAATCACCTAAGCCCAGGAGCTGGAGGTTGCTGTGAGCTGTGACGCCACGGCACTCTATCGAGGGAGATAAAGTGAGACTCTGTCTCTACAAAAAAAAAGAAAGAACGAAAGAAACACAAAGTCCTGATTTTATGTGAAATCTTCACATTTTTAATTGTTGATTTGATTTTTCTTAACATAGTGAAAGCCACAAAGATTACACTTCAGAGCTAACTTTAGTTATGGACTGCCATTTTGCAGCCTCTGTTCTGAGTTGCCTTTGACCTCCACCATGACACCCACAGTGCTTTTGCCTTTCTCTAGACCCTGAGCTCCCAACCTCCTCTCCCCACTCAGCAGACTTCTATTTATCCTTCAGCACCCAACTCCAGGATTACCTCCACTATGAATTCTCAACTCTGCCCCATCTCTCCACTAAATAACATGAGGCCAAAGAATTTGACACATGAAAGATAGTGACAGAGGAGAAGTCATGAAGCAGTTACAAAACAGGCTTTTCCCACCGGGAAGAAACCAAGACCTCTAGGAAGTGAGGCTCTACTGCTTGAAAAATCACTTAAATAAGGACCTTGATCCCATTTGACCAGTATCGAATAAAATAACGTTTTAAAGAGCCAAATACAAAGACACGCAAATGCTGAGTTTGTACACTAGATTAAAAAAACAATTGATACAAAAATAACTGAGGGCTTTTGGCTGACAGAGTCAGGATGTCAATCAAGTGATAAGCCTGTCATCAAAAAAGCAAATGCCGCACAAGACCACACTGTTGGAAATAAAGAGACTGGTCTAGACAGCCCTGTTCTGCTAGGAGCTGGTCAGACCTTCCTGGAGTATTGACGGGTTCCGACCATTAACTTCTGCCAGCCAGAGGAGACCTGGAGCATGACCCAGGAAGAGTGACCAAGGTGAGGTGAGAGGACAAAGCCAGGTCACAGGGGAACAGTCCAAAGGGCCTGAAACATTTGCCCACAGCAGGGAAGGATTTGGGTGCATGGTCATAACCGATAGGTTTCTGTGTGGCTTTGATCTATGTGGCCCTAAAGAGATCATCAGAACCCGTGAGAGCAAACACTGAGATTTCACTTCAGCTCTGGGGAGAATTTTCTGTTGATCACAGTTGTCCTGAGAGGCAACCAAGTGCACTTGAGGGCCATCTAGCTACTATACAGAATGACCAAAAAACTGGAGTTGAGAGGCTACTGGACATCGATGGTTTTATTTCTCCTTTCTTGTGAGGGTGCCCTAATTTTTCTTGGGGAACCACCCCTCACTCATTCTCAATCCTATGGCAGATGAACCTGAGTGTGCTGGCTTCAGGGGTGGGTATGTTTCCCAACCTGGTCGCCGAGCACTGCAGTTCCCTGGCCACAGGCACAGCCTCAGTTGTGCTCACCTCCCGTGCTGGGCCCATCAGAGCCTAGAAGACCCAATTCTGGGAGAAGGGACTTAAGGGAGGTAGGGAGTGAGCCTGGAGCTGCTGGGGGCTATCTGGTCATCACACAGGGAGAGACTAACTATGAAAGAGCCCCTGACCTCCCCTCAAAGAGGAAGGCAGAGAAAACCGAAGCGGAGCTTTAGGCAGACTGAGTTTTCATAACAGCCTTATTGCCCCTGCAGCCCACCCCATGCCTGAAGGGTAAGATCCCTTTGTTCCTTACAGCAGAGTGAGCTGGACTTCTGTTGTCGGCGACTCTAAGTGTCCTGATCACTCCAGATGGCCTCTCAGACCTCGTTCAGTTCCATCTTCCTATGGCTGACCCACCCACTTCCCTCTTAAAGCAGAGACCGTGTGCATGGGCTTCTTGACTCTGAAGTCCTGCCTCTAAGGACAGATTCCACAGCAAAAGGGGAAAATGGAGTCAAACAGCATCCCGCCTCAGTGAGAAGCTGGCAGATGGGACAGCTGCCCAGGCCCACGCCTGAAGACAGGCCCAGGGTCGGCACCTGACCTGGAGGCCACTCCCACCTGCTACAGCCTCGCTGTCAGGGCGACTTGGCAGGGTAAGCAAGGAACACCCACTGACACTGGGATCACAGCTCTGTTCCTAGGATCACTGGTGAGCTACCATTTAATGAGCACCTACTGAATACCAGGCCTGAGCTGGACACTTACCTCTACCCGCAGCCCCCTGAAGTAGGTGTTATTACCACCTCCATTTCCCAGTTGAGAAAACTGCAGCTCAGAGAGACTTGCCCAGGACGGTCACTGAGGGGCAGTTCTGAGACAAACTCCAAAAGCCCAGGCACTTCCTGCTTCCACCAAGTCTAGGTTTTCCTTGCAGCGTCACAAAGCTTTACCCCTTCATCTGTAAAATGGGGTGAGTTAGGCTCCCACTCATTCATTCCTCAGTGTGACCAGGGGCCAGCCTCTGCAGGAACTAGTATTATGTAAGGCGCGGGCCTCCATTCTGACATTAGCTATAACCATGCGACACAAAGGGGCCGTGCTGTGCTAACTCAGCCAGCCAGGCTCTGCCTCTGTCTCTCTCCCAGCCCCTGCGGGCTGCGTTGTTTCCTTTGTTCCACAGGCGCAGGCCTGGTAACAAGGCAGCCAGGAGCTCAGCTGTAGACATTTTTTTCATTATTTTCCACCCTGTTAACCTCCATCACAAGTCAGGCTGCTGTCAGCCTAAATGAGAACTGAAAAGATTTATCTCGCCTGTCCCAGGGCTCGGCTCAGGAAAAAGACCCTTCATTTCCTAAAGGCCCTGATGACCCTTTCTCTGTGAGTCTCTCCCACCCAGGAAAAAAGATGTGACAGCAGCAGCAGGCGGGGGTTGGGAATGGGCCCAGCAGCCCAAACTTGCACATGTCCGAATCCCTGCAGTTTGGCTTTGCAAAGCACTGCGTTTTTTTTTTTTTTTTACGCAGTATTTACCTTCCTAATTATGTTTGCTTACCCAAATATTAAACTTAGACCACATTTCATAAACACGGCCCCAAGGGAAAACCAGAGGCATATTGTGTAGCAGGAGGAAATTAGCCTGAGATTACAATTTTGCTATCAAAGTAATCCTCAAAGTGGACAATTCAAACACAGACCATGGAGAGATGATTCTATTTTAAATCAATTTGTCCCTTTCCCTGTGCTTCTAGCAATCCCAGGTCACCAAACCCCTAAAACTGCTAAGAGATGAGCTGGATTCTTTTAGTAACAATAGCCCTCCGTCCCCCCACGCCTCCCACACACACATGCACATATTTGCATAATAATAGCCAGCTTTCGGTGAGTACTTACTAACCGCCAGGCTGTGAGTGGGGATGACAACCCAGTTAATCCTATCCTCATCTCACAAACAAGGAACCGAGGCACAGAGAGTTGAACTAACAAGCTCCAAGACACACAGCCAATAAATGATGGAACCTATGGACTATGATGGAACTGGGACTATGAACCAGAGTCCAGCATTTAAGACCCCAAACCACTTTGTGATAATGCCTCCTCCTTCATGGGGGTGTTTAACTCTCACACTGCCCCTGGGAAGTAGCTGACCTTAATCCCATTGGACAGACATAGAGGATGAGGTTCACAAAGGCTAAATGACTTGCCCGTTTCACAGACAGCAAACTGACAGAAATTTTCGCAGCTGCCTAGCAATGTCCCAGGAACTCAGAAACCTCGGGGGACGTTAAAAGTAATGCTGCTTCCACACTTGGGTTCTTGGTATTTATTTATTTATTTATTTATTTTGAGACAGAGCCTCAAGCTGTCACCCTGGACAGAGTGCCGTGGCATCACATCTCACAGCAGCCTCCAATTCCTGGGCTCAAGCGAGTCTCTTGCCTCCGCCTCCCAAGTAGCTGGGACTACAGGCGCCCACCACAACGCCTGGCCATTTTTTGGTTGCAG
>CAUYRH010135827.1:0-13251 GCA_963574655.1 Perodicticus potto | reverse complement strand
AACAATGATGGCTGCAACCAAAAAATGGCCGGGTGTTATGGAGGGCGCCTGTAGTCCCAGCTACTTGGGAGGCAGAGGCAGGAGACTCGCTTGAGCCCAAGAATTGGAGGTTGCTGTGAGCTGTGATGCCACAGCACTCTAACCAGGGTGACAGCTTGAGGCTGTATCTCAAAAAAAAATAAAAATAATAATAATAATAAAATAAAATAAAATTATCTCGGAGGCTGAGGCAGGAGAATAGCTGGAGTTTGAAGTTGCAATGAGCTATGATGATGCCACTGCACTCCAGCCTGGGCAACAGAGAAATGGACTGTTCTTTTTCTTTCTTTCTTTTTTATTTTTTTAAACAGATCTCAAGAGATTGTTTGTTAAAAAAAAGAAATAGTATAAAACTCTGTGACTTTTACATGCATGTGATCTCCTAAACACCTTAGTAAAAACACAGAATCCTGGACTTATCCTGTGATATTCTGATTTAGTAAGTCTGATGTAAAAAATCAGAAATCGGTATTTTAACAATCTCCCCAAGATATTCTGATGTATATCAACATACATGGATTCCATTTAATCTATTTTATAAACAAAAAAAATTGGGGCCCCAAAAGTTTGGCTCTTCAGAGGTCACACAAATTCTTAATGGCAGACCTAGAACCATAGCTCAGATTTTCTGACTCTTTGTCCAATGATGTTTCCAAGTATTCAGTCAGAGACTGAAACACCAGCTGTTATGAAATTTAGAAGAAACTCCTGGCTTGCACAGAATAACCTTTCACTACAGCTATGGAATAGCCTATTCACTACGGAATGAATTAAGTGGGAGCTTAGACTCCAAAGCCTGTTCAACAATAACTGTCTACAGATCTGAGTCAGCCCTTTGCAATCTTCCATCCCTTGTAACCTAGATCCACTTACCACTAGGAATTCCTTGAGGTGAGTCTCAATGTTCTTGTTGTAGAGAGTGAAGAGGGCAGCAGACACCTGGATGATGGCTTTGGTCAAGCAATGAATATTGTTGTTGTATCCTCAGTTATTATTGATATAGGAGAGAGAAAAAAAGGAGATGACTAAGTGAGCTGCCCCAGGCTGACCCCAACTGATAATTTCTCATTTTTTTTAGGCTGAGCCACCCCCATTTGACACTGCAAGGTCAAGAAGGCATGTTGGGATTGGGAGAAGGGTATCCCTATGATTTCTCAGAACAGAACAGAATTTTATGCATAGTACATTCTCAAGTACTTTTTGACATAGAACTTTACACCTGAGCCAGAAGTCTATACTTTCCAATAAGTGTCTCTGTCTCTCCCCTGGCCCCGGACGCTAACCTGAATAGCTCAGGTCTTTCAAACCTACTTCTTACTCACCATCCTTCTCAATGCTATAGAAGGAAGAAGGGTCACTGGCAAGGAGTGGGAGGGAAACAGCAAGGAAAATCAAGAGCAGGCAGGCCACCTTATATTCTTCCTCAGGGGATGAAGAATCTGGTAACAGGGAAAAAGCAAAAGAAGAAAAGTAAATAAAGTCAGCAAATAGTTATCATCTATAAGGGACCAACTTCACAGAATTGCCATGAGGACCTTATGAGAAAGTATCTAGGAAAACATGTCATAAAGCACCACAGGTGAGTTTTTACCACTGATGGGGATACAACTAGCATCCGCGTAGAGCAGTGTTTTTCAACCTTTTTTAATCTCACGGCACACTTGAACCTATAATTAAATGTCTATGACACACTTAAATTGTGTTGATCCAAAAAAAAGAATGAATAAAAGAATATACTTACTGTGCTTTGAACTTCTTTCAAAAATAATTTAATTAATAATCTTCTAAAATTTTTCACAGCACACCAGTTGAAAATCACTGATTTAGAGTGAGGGGCCCGAGTCCTAGAGGCCTCCCCTGGTAATAGGGAGAACTCTAAGCCAAGGGCTCTGCTGACACCATGGAGGACACCTGTCAGCTGCCTGATGAGATAGAGGGGCAGGAGGGAGAGGAAAGGTTCTCACAGGACAGGAGAGAAGTGGGGTGAGTCTGGCAAGCGGGAAAGGACTTAATCCAGCCCCTTGATCCATCCTATGCTGAGTGTACAAGTGTAACTGTGCTAATCTGAGGACATGTATAATGGAAAATATAAGAGACATGTCTGAGGCAGGGGAAGAAGTGAATATGTCAAGGTGACTACAAGGAGGAGAGAACACAAGATCTTCAAGGGGCACTTAGGTGCTACAGCAACAGCACAATGTGAAATACACTGTTTTGTATTGTTCTTTCATTGCCTCCTTTGCTTTAATCTTATTTCCCCAACTGGGTTGTAAGTTTCTTTGGGCATTTCCTGAGCACCAGACTCAGAACATGAGGCAAAATCTAAACTGCCTCTGTAAGTATTTTCTGGAAGTTAGGTTTTTCCTCAGCTCCCAGTTTATATCCTCTGGATTCACATTCCAAATAAAGGTTTCCCACCCAAAACCAGAGTCCAAGCCTTCCCTTGATCCCTTCCGCCAATCTTACCAGCTTTCAGATTGGCGATGGCTGCCACCAAGGCTGGGTCAATGTCACAGCCCACCCCTGCAGCAGATGCCAGCTCAAAAACACTCAGAGTCACCTGGTAAGGAAGAAAAAGGATTCTAGAGAGGATTCCTAGGACAGAGGTGCTTGGCAGAAGCTACGAGATTCTTGGATCAGGAATTCCTAGATCACGGATTTTTAAACTTTTGGTGTACTACATCTTTTCTGGATATTCCTTTCATACCTTTCTCTAACCTGATGGGAAAAAACCCAAATGCTTTAAGCTTGGCATTTAGGATACTCTATAGGACAGATTTTTTTTTTTTACCTTATTTCCCTAAATACTTCCTTCAGTCAATGCAGCCAGGCTAATTTATTCACTGTCCCCAGACTACAGATTTCTTTCTTTCTTTCTTCTATACTCTGGTTCACAATCTTTCCTCTTCTCTACTTACATCAAAATAACACTCATCCATGAGGCTTAGCTCAAATCTCATATTGTCTATGAAGCTCTCCCTGATTGCTTCAGCCCAAACCCATCTGTCCCTTCTTAAACTGGTACCACTGATTCAGCATTGACTGCACACAGCATCCAGTATCGGTTATTTTTCAGATAAGAGGTGAGATTCACCTCCTTACCTCACCACACAGATAATTTTTTAAAATCTCATGTCATGGTGATGGGAGAAAAAAGCTTCAGAGTAAGACAGATCTAGGTTCAAATCCCAGCAACCACCACTTACCAACGTGTGACCTTGGCTAAAAGTGACTTAACCTCTTTGATCCCATTTTCTCATCTGTAAAACTGGGATAATAATACTCACCTCAGAGTTGTTGTGAAGATTAAGTTAGATGGCACGTGTAAAGCATCTACCCAATGACTAAGAGAGTAAATGTCATCCATCCTCTCCTTCCTCTTCCTTTATCTTAAATTAAAGCCAGGAACTTGGCATTTCTCTTGTTCCTCGCTAGTATTTTACACAATGCTGAGCACGTAGAAGGCAACTAATAAATGTTGACTGATCGTCACCTGAATCCCTCATTGTACTTAGAATCAGGGTCCCAGGACGTAGCCTCACCCCCAACTCCCACGCCAAGTTCTCAGATCTCTTTTGAAGTTTAAAAGAAAAAAAAAACTTCAAAATGTTCCGAGAGAACAAGAATAATTGTTTCAATACTAGACAACTAAGTAAGTCATCTACCAAGAATGCCACAGACATAACAGCAGACCCCCACGTTGCCTGTGGTACCGACACAGAAGCCAAACCTTGGCCAGCTTCTGCTCTGCCTTTTATTTAAATCCTATGCGACCTGCATGACTCGGTTTGTGGCAACCATGCCTAAGAAACAAGGGACCTGGTCCACGACCTGTGGTTTTCCAGAGGAAGAGAGAGGTGATTGAAGGGGTCTTATTTTCCCTTCTCTTAATCTTCTTGCCCCTCTGTGGCAGTAACAGCTTCTGTGATGGACAGGCCATCCTCCCTGTCCATCCCTACCTGCTTATTTTCACAGGCAAACAGAGCCTAAAGAGCAGAGCTGCCCAGAAGGTATCAGCCAGACAAGCTGCTGACAGGCTAGAGCACTCAGCCCAACATCAGCAACTGCCACAACCCAAGCTCAGTTTCGAAGCACAGACCATTCCAGAGGGACAGCCAGCACAGTGGAACATCAGCCCTCGCTGCCTCCATGACCACCCGCCCCTGCTATGATTTTAGACAGGAGGAAATTTCATAAATCTTTTCATCTTGGAATAAGGATGTTTTCCTTAACATCTAACTTTAATTCTTCCTGCTAACCAGTTTCCACTTATCACAGGCCGCTCTCCATTAAAGAAACCAATTATAGGTGAAGTAGTCTGCCCTATGTGTTTGAAGGTCCTTGTTCCCAGGCTTTGGCTGTATTTCCTGCATAACACTGGTTAGTTCCAGATGATGCAAAAGACAAGATGACTCAAAAGTGGAGGAGGGGTGGGGAGTGAATGTTTAACTTCGGCTGTCTGCAGAAGCCCTTCTTCAGCCCTGTCTTCTCCTGTAGTAAACGGGAGCCTGAGGCAGGTGATGCAGGCATTGAGAACCAGAAAGTTGAAAAGACCAGGAAAAGAAAGGAAACTCTGAGCACAGAGATGGTGGGTGGGAACAGAAGGAACAAATCTTCTTACAAAAAGTACCTAAGCTCCTGACTAAGAGGGGACTTGTTTGGCATCTAATTTTCACAGTGCTCATTTCGGGTGAAAACCTACCCCATCTCCTTCCAGTAATGTAGCCCCATGGGTTTTCCCAAGCTCCTTCCTTCCCCTTCATGTCTCCACAGTTCCACTCTTTCTCTCCCAGAAGATTTGTCTAATCAGTGTTATTCAATCGTGGGCTTTACCCCTATAGTATTCTTCAGAGCCCTCTCTCCCTCCCAAGATTCTAGCGACATCCTTTTTCTTTTCTTTATTTTCTTTTCTTTCTTTATTTTTTTTTGAGACAGAGTCTCAAACTATTGCCCTTGGTAGAATGCTGTGGTCATAGCTCACAGCAACCTCCAACTCTTGGGTTCAAGTGATCCTCTTGCCTCAGTTTTTCTATTTTCAGTAGAGATGGGTATCTAGCTTTTTGCTCAGGGCTGGTCTCAAACTTGTGAGTTCAAGCTATCAACCACCTCAGCCTCCCAGAGTGCTAGGATTATAGGTGTGATCCACTGCTCCCAGCTGTGACATCCTTTTTTTTTTTTTTTTTTTTGAGACACAGCCTCAAGCTGTCCCCCTAGATAGAGTGCCGTGGCATCACAGCTCACAGCAACCTCCAACTCCAGCGCTTCAGCAAGTCTCCTGCCTCCACCTCCCAAGTAGCTGGGCGCCCACCACAACGCCCAGTCATTTTTTGGTTGCAGCCATCATTGTTGTTTGGCAGCTGGGGCTACATTCAAACCAGCCAGCTCAGGTGTACGTGGCTGGCGCCTTAGCTGCTTGAGCCACAGGCGCTGAACCGTGATATCCTTTTTCAACAGCAAAAATCTCTTAGCTTCCACTATGACTCCTCCATACCTTGATGTCTGTGTCTGGAGTGACAAACTCCTTCAAGCACTCAATGGGACCCATAAGAAATGGGCAGTGGGAGGAGAAAACCTGAAGGAAAAAGAAGACAAATGAGTCCACTGGACAGGGACCAACAGTGCCTTCCAAAACAGGAGGAAACAAAAAAGAGCTTGACTTAGATGAGAACCTAGCCAGCTTTCAAGCCGTCCCACTCCTCAGACCTCTGGGTTTCCTAAGTTCTTCTATCCCTCGGGATCTTCCGAGACCTCTGCCAGATTAAGGTGCTGCTTCTCAACACTCACCAACCCCTTCCACAACTTCTCATACAAACCCTACCCGCAGGTGTCTGTGATTCTGTGACAGCCTCACTCCTCCCCAGCTCACCTCCCGAAGTCCTTCTTGTGCCATAGCCCGAAAACTGAGGATCACACCAATGATGGTCATGCGCTTCAGCACATTTTCAGCCCCTGAGGAGAAAGAAGGGTGTTAGAGTAGAGCACTTAGGAGAACAGTGAGGGTTTTGCTTCTGCAGACCCAGCCTAGCCGCCAGATCCCTGAAAAACTCTGTCATTCACAATGCTATTCCCACAGTTTCTTCTCACAGAAGCGGAAGGAGCTCACCCATCAGCTGAGGCAGCAGAGAGGCCATCAAGTCCGGCTTGCTGAAGTTGGATCTGATCTGAACGAGGATGTCCATGTTCTCCACCACCAGCTTCTGCCAGCCCAGGAATACAGAGACATTGTGCAAGAAAAGAAACCAACATCACATCTTCCCCCAGTCTCCTAGACCTACCCCTGCTCTCTCCAGGTCGGACCTATGTCCATAGTACCTTCAGCTCCACAATCTGAGAGGTCACATGCCACATCAGGTTTTCACTCAGGAACTTCATGCCATAGGGGCCCAGGAGTTCGGCCAATGCCCGCATCTCTGGAACAGAGTTACAGAGATCCCTGGTGGGACTCAAAAGACACTGGAGCATTCAAACAACAGCTATAGGGTAATTTGCACGTTAAAAATGTTTTCCAGTCTGGGCACAGTGGCTCACACCTGTAATCCTAGCATTCTGGGAGGCCGAGGTGGGAGGATCACCTGATCTCAGGAGTTTGAGACCAGCCTTAACAAGAGTGAGTCCCTGTCTCTACTAAAAATAGAAAAACTAGCCAGGGCATGTGGCAGGTGCCTGGAGTCCCAGCTACTCAAGAGGCTGAGGCAAGGGAATCTCTTGAGTCCAAGAGTCTGAGGTTGCCATGAGCTATAACACCATAGCACTCTCCCCACGATGACAGAGCAAGATTCTGTCTGAAAAAAAATAAATAACAAAATGTTTTTTAGCAATGAAAGGAAACAAAGTCAAGGAGCAATAAATGGCCTGAAATCCTGTATTTGGGTGACAGGTCGGGTCCTGCCATGGGACACTCACAGTCTCCCCCATCAGTACTCACACCAAGACTTACCAAATTTTAACTATTTATCCTTTTCCAAGAATCTACACTTTCCCAAGTCCCTTTGTGTGCTACCCAGGTTTTATTCTGACTGTATTGGCTGTACTATTGTATTAGATGTAGGACCTTAAATAAGTCATTGTCCCTCTCTCAGCTTCCAGTTTATATCTCTGTAGAAGGAAGAAATTATCTGCCATGACTACCTCACAGCATTGATGTCCTAATAAATAGTACATATATAAAAATCTTAGAAAGTTATTAAGTACACATGAATGAGGGATTATTACGATGATAATTATTAACAGCCCTCTGGAGAAACAAGCACATGTGCTCAGTACCAAATTGGAACTAACCAGCCAACACTTAAGTGCACATACAGAAGTCAGTCTCAATGAAAATCAAGCTGTGGGAGGCAGACGGAGGAAGGTAAATTCCCATCTTTTGGGTACGATACACACAGTGTGGGCGAAGGGCACACTTACTTGTATAACTTTGACTCAATCTGTACAAAAACAAAGTATGTAAACCAAACAAACATGTGTACCCGGTAACATTCTGAATTTTTTTTTTTTTTTTGAGACAGAGTCTCAAGCTGTCACCCTGGGTAGAGTGCCGTGGTACCATAACTCACAGCACCCTCAAACTCTTGGGTTCAAGCGATTCTCCTGCCTCAGCCTCCCAAGTAGCTGGGACTATAGGCACCCGACACAACACCCAGCTATTTTTTGGTTGTAGTTGTTGTTGTTGTTTGGTAGGCCAGGGCTGGGTTCGAACCCACCAGCTCCAGTGAATGTGGCTGGCGGCCTAGCCGCTGAGCTACAGGAACCGAGCCACGTTCTGAAATTTAAAAAAAAAAAAAAACCTCTGAGGTTATGTGGCACAGGCATTATGGTTGTAGTTTTACAGATAAGGGGGGTTAAGCACTTGTCGCAGGTCACTTAACCACATGTGGGGCTGGTAAGGACCTAGTGGAATGCCTTCCTGCCCTTTATGTGTCCCAGAAGATACAACTCCTTCCTCACCTAAGGTCTGGCTTTTTGCATGCTTCTCCCTTTCTTTCCCTTACTTAGTACTGCACTGTCCAAATTTCCCTTTTCTTGAGTAACTTTTTCTTTTTTCATAATCAACACACATCCCCAGAGTCCCAGTTCTTTTTTCCTCTAAATCCTTCTTCCCTTTCATCTGCCCCAGTGCCTTATCCCTCACTCCCCAGCCTGCTCCAACCTTCTGTGAATTAGATAAAACCTGTGTGGGGAAATCCCATGTTGGAAACACTCCTGTAGTGACACATTCAGACAGGAGAGAGCTGTAGCTATGATCTTTGGCTATGGGCCATCCCAGCAGGGAAAACCATGAAAGACCAGAAGTAACGACAACAAGAGACCAGTAGAAGAAAGGCAAGTTCGATATTGTTAATAAGAGTTCAGAGAGAAAAAGAAGTCAAGGCTTCTTTTGAATCAGTCTTTAAAGGCAGGACAAGTTGATCTCCACCTCTACCAATGACAAAGGAAGTAGGACTGGTCACAGCAGCTGAAACACTGCCTTGTCCAGAGTAGATGCTAGACATTTTTAGAGTCACCTATTGACAGTAGGAAGAACTAAGCTGAGAGCCCCAAAAGGATTTTCAAACTCGTCAATTTAGATGATGCTAAGATGGCTGAATAGGGGAAGAAGGGTTGTGTCGCCCACTATGGAGCTGACGGAGACAGGACACACTGATCTACCAGTATACACCTGCCAGACCTCCCTACCCCAGTCTTCTCTACCTGGCTAGTCACCCTAGGGCATCGTTGTCTTTCCAACTATCTATTTTTGTAGTAGCATTGCCCCATCACCATGGCAACACAGAGAAATTGGGGTGGGGGTGGTAGAAGGGGGAATGAGCATTATTACCTCCTGCTGCTTATCATTTGTCAGCAAGACCTCAAGCTGATTTTAGAGGCTGCCTACAGTCTGTGGGAGAGCTGATGAGAAGGGGACATCTGAAACCTCCAGCAAGTAAGAAGTAGGGTCAGCTTACGGATGGGGGTGTGATGATGGGGAGGAGGCAGAACTAGACAACAGAATTATGTACTCTAGTTTTCTTACCACCACCACCCCCAAAGTAGGAGAAGACTGGAGAGGACAGGATCACAGGAACATCTTCTGCCTGTCCAGACACCAGGCAAAATCCATGGTTTACACAAAGGTGAGAGGAAGGAGGAAGAAGTAGAATAGTTGATGAATCAGTCAGTAGGTAAAACAAATATATGAAAAGGGATCTGTCTGTTTTCAAGCCTTCTTTAAGAAGGGAATGGCTTCATTACTCATTCACTACGTAGCCCTTACCCACTGCCTCAGGAAACAAAAGCACTTCTGTAAACTGGAAAGCAGCACTGCGTACTGGCTAGGCATCCAGCTTCTACATTTGTCTGCCTTGAGTTGAACTCCCTGTCCTACCATTTATGAATATGTGGTCTTAAGCAAGCTACTTAAATTCTCTGTGTCTCAGCATCCTCATCTGAAGAATGAGGATAAGAGTATCTACCTCGAGGCTGTTGTGAGGTTGGAGTTAACATGCATAAACATTTATTATAACTCAACCCATAATAAATGTCATTGATCATCTTATCATCATTGCCATTATTAAACATCAGCAATCCAAACATTGGCTAAGGCTCTAAAATTTTTGTTCAAGGAAGAAGATGCTATGACATCAGAGCACAATTAAATAATTCCAAGCATGAGAATGTTCTCCTTACACTTTATCCTTTACCCTTTGCTATATGTCCTATTCTTTTATTCTTGGTGGAAATGGAGACTAACCATTTACCACCCTTCAAAGAATCAATCCCTTCAAAGAGTTGAGCCCCCTGCCTAACTCCCAAACTCCCCTCATTTTCCCATTTTCCCTCTTCAACCTTCAAGTGCCAGGCCACACCTCACAATTCTAGACCTCTCTTTTTCTTGTGCTTAAGGTACAGGCTGGCAGAGATAGTGAGAAGAGGATAGAAGGGGCCACTGGGAAGGAAGGAGAATTCTGAAGGGTCTGTGGGCTGGAGTATTCAATTAAGGGGAAAAGCTCACCAGAGATGTCTGAGAACTCCTCTGCACTGAAGTTCTGTTCTCCCTCTCTGGGGAGGCTGATGAAGGCCTGCATGGCTGGAGAGAGGACGATGGTCCCACTGCTCGCCTGTCTAAGCAGACTTTCCAGATACCTACAGGTAGGACCAAGAAAGCACAGAAGATTAGCATCCAACCCCTTCTCCCTACTGCAACCGTGTGCTTGGAAAGAGAAACTCTGCTAAAGTCTGGGTTGGAGAAAAGAGACTCAAAGAAGACAGCACAACACTTTAACACCCCAAGCTGTCAGGTCAAAACAACTGGCAGGGCGGCACCTGTGGCTCAAAGGAGTAGGGCGCTGGTCCCAAATGCTAGAGGTGGCAGGTTCAAACCCAGCCCCAGCCAAGAAATAAAGAAAGAAAAAAAAAACTGGCAGTAGTACAATTCCACTTTGCCTTTACTCTGCAGAGTATTTTGCTGGGCCATCCAGGGCAATGGTGTGCACCCCTCTTTGTCAGCCCCTGCTCCTTTCCAATAGTTACCCTCACAGCCTCAACCTAGCATGAAAAAGTTCTTACTAATTGGGCTCCTCTGAAATATATTTAGCCTCAATCTCTCCAATGAGAATAACTGGACTAAGGACCTATGATCCTGAAAGCCAGTCAATCCTCTTGGGTAGACAGACAACCAATGGGTATCTGGTCATCTAGGCTCCAAATATTCCCTCCTCACCGCTGAGCAAGCTTAGGGAGGCTGAGTTCCAGCCTGTGTTGGCAGAGGAGGGCTACACCAATCCCTGCATTCCCAGGCACTAGCTCTGTGTCTGGGTCTGCATGTCACCGACACCCACAAGCTAACCACTACTGGGTCACACCCAGCTGTCATATGGGGCATTTCTTTTTTCCTTTTAATTTAACGTTAAATGGCTGACAGAGGGGGAGAGGGGCTGAATCTTTGGAGTTGATGGAGAATTACTTATCAAAATTTTGAAACAAATTCCACATTAAAAAAAAATAAATAAAGATTTAGTGGGGCAGCAATCAGGTGGTGCTCAGTGGTGGCTGTCCCCTGTAGAGTTCCCTACTTAGCCCACCACATCCATTACTTTACCTGCTTGACCCCTATTGGCTTTGGATTTGCAAATTTTGTTTCCCTTTACTCAGGAGGGGTTCTTTGCAGCCTTGCTCCTACTGAGATGATATTGGGTTAAAAGCGCCACCCAGTGGCCTGGGGAGGCAAAAATCCAGTTCCTCCAGTTCCTTAAAATCTCAAAGGAAATTGCTGATTCCACCTTTTCCAGTTTGGGGGAGAAGGTCCACTTCTCTGTTAAGAACTATCTACTATGACATGGTCTTGTCTGGAGACAAGGAGATAGTATTCCAGAGAGATGATGGTAGGAAGAATGGTTTTTAGAGGGAGAAGCTAGGGCAAAAAGAGAAATAACTTCAGAAAGAAGAGAGATCATTTGAAATTGAAACAATAAGAATCCAGAAAAGAAAGGTTAAGAACTGTAGATTAAAAGGGAAAAGATTAAATAACTATAGGTAGGTCGATGGCTGTTACATTGAAGGTTAGGAGAAAACTCAGCAGTGGACAAAAAGGGATCTGAGTTTGCCCAAGGTTCTTGTTTCAATCCTCAAACAGAAACAAGCCTCCCTCAGGGGATCTACGTATGACCCTGGGAGCCAAAATGTTTGGACTCCGAGGTCTGACTGTATAAAGGAAAAGGCACTGACAAAGAGGTGAAACAGCAAGAGAGGATATACTGGCCAGTTTGTGTAGAGAGTGGTGATGGTCTGTTCCCCACAGGAGTCCAGTGGCTGCGTCTGCTGCAGGAGGGCATTGCGGATGACTCTGGAAGCGTCTGCCCCCAAAAACTGGGCCAGTGACTGTATGAAACTGATGTATGCTTTGAGTCCTGCCAGCAGCTCCGAAGGCCTTACGATCTCCTGGGTTGTAGCATTGTAGCCAGCCAGCCACACAATGGCTCTGAGTGACAAAAATCATAATTACAATCATCACAATGAACAGAGTAATGAGGTCTGAGCGTGTATCGTGTTCCAGGAGCTGTGCTGTGACTTTACTGCACATATCTCATTGGAACGTCACAATAACCCAATAAGGTAGAAATAATCATTATCCCCATTTTACAGATGAGGGAACTGAGACACAGAGATACTAATATCATTGCTGAAGACCACACAACTGGCAGTGGAAGAGCTGGGACTTGTGTCCAGTAGTGTTCATCAAACTTTTCTGCTTCCTCTGAAGAAACTGGGTCAGGTAGTAAAAAAAACTGAGTTCCCGGCTAGGTGCAGAGGCTCACTCCTATAATCCTTGCTCTCTGGGAGGCAAAGGCAGGTGGATCGCCTCAGCTCAGGAGTTCAAGACCAGCCTGAGCGACAATGAGACTCCGTCTCTACTAAAAATAGAAAAACTAGGGAAGCTTTGTGGCAGGCACTTGAGGCAAAAGGAACCCTTGAGCCCAGAAATTTGAGGTTGCTGTGAGCTGTGAATCCATGGCACTCAACCCAGGGCAACAGAGTGAAACCCTATCTCAAAAGGAATAAAAAAAAAAAAAAAAAAACCTAGATTCCCAAATTCTATCTAACTCTACCTGAGAGTTCATACCACCTGCCTCATTGTGTCAGTATTTCTCTCCTCTCCTTGGAAAGAATTATTTCTAACCCTTGTAGAAATGGAAATCCATGCTTAGAAATACTTGGAAGTGCAGTGCGATCTTGAGTGGCCCCGGGCACCAAGGCTGGACAGACAGCATGTCTGGCTGGCATGCACTATAGCCAACCTTAGAGAGGGCAGGATGACTGTCTCCATTATACTACTGTAGGGGCATGGCAGCAAGACTCCTCCCCCTGGGACCCCCAGCTCCTTCCAAAATACCTTTGCCAAGTATCAGATATTTTACAATTACAGTCAGCCCTTTAACTAAAAGCTTTTTTCCTTATTAAAATGTAAAACATGGCTCGGCGCCTGTGGCTCAACGGGCTAAGGCGCCAGCCACGTACAACTGAGCTGGCGGGTTCGAATCCAGCCTGGGCCCGCCAAACAACAATGACAGCTACAACCAAAAAAATGGCTGGGCATTGTGGCGGGTGCCTGTAGTTCCAGCTACTTGGGAGGCAGAGGCAGGAGACTCGCTTGAGCCCAGGAATTGGAGGTTGCTATGAGCTGTGATGCCAGGGCACTCTATCCAGGGTGACAGCTTAAGGCTCTGTCTCAAAAAA
>CAUYRH010135821.1:0-89774 GCA_963574655.1 Perodicticus potto | reverse complement strand
TTTTTTTTTTTTTTGAGACAGAGCCTCAAGCTGTCACCCTGGATAGAGTGCTATGGCATCACAGCTCACAGCAACCTCCAATTCCTGGGCTCAAGCGAGTCTCTTGCCTCCGCCTCCCAGGTAGCTGGGACTACAGGTGCCCGCCACAACGCCCGGCCGTCATTGTTGTTTGGAGGGCCTGGGTTAGATTTGAACCCGCCAGCTCAGGTGTACTTGGCTGGCACCTTAGCCCATTGAGCCACAGGCACCGAGCCTTATTTTGTATTCTTAATCTATTCATCTGGGCCTTCCATGAGCCCTGTCCAGCTGAGAATACCTTTTTTCTACTTCTGTAAAAATCTTGGTCTTTTCTTGCTTTTCAGCATATTTCCTTCCCGTGGTAGCCTCTCTCTCCCTGTGGGCTCCTATCACATGGCTGTCTAGAGCTCACCCCACCACATCCACTGTTTCTAGCTCATTCTTCTCTCTTTAACAGTTCCTGAGGCTTCTCACTCACTTGACCTTCCAGCTTCATTTTGTCTCCCACATTCTGACATTCCAACCATCTCTGGAGTTCACGATTTAAAATATTATTGTTTTAGACTTTCTCTCAGATTCCTTTTCACATATGCTTGGATTGGCTTCGTATTTTCAGTATCCGCAGTTACCAAGCTGAGGGCATTTTAAAAACTTTTATTTTAAATTTTTGTTCTATCTGATCCATTAATTCTCTTTTGACTGGCACAAGATGCCTTTTAAGAAACAGCATGTGTGAATCTCAAATATCTCCCTATCTTTCCTCTAGAGTTCTCAGCTGTTTGGGGTCACAGGTGCACCTGCCAGATGGGGCAAAATCATTGGCCCCAGTTTGGGCTCTTCTAGGTAGGGAGGGGATGGGTTTTTTTTTCCTAGTAGTGGAAGAGGCTGACTCAGAGTGGGGACCACCTTGCGTTGAACTCTGGACTCATTCACCCCACTCTTTTCTCTCTTTTGCACCAAGTTCAAAACCTATGTCTCGCTTGGTGCCTCTTCCCAGACATAGCTGTTATTTGGGAGTGGCCTCTGAATTTGCAGTTGGCCAACTAAGAGAGAAGACAGAGGGTGAGAAGGGAACAGGCTCCTTTGGCAGCCCATCCAAAGGATGGCTGGCCCTTCCCCCAAGTGAGTTCCCACCTAGTTCTGGGGGCACTATTTCCGCTTCTCTGGGAGGTGAGGCAGGGTGGAGAATGCCCTGCTGACTTCCCCTGGGGTGATGGGAGGGGTGTCAGAGTGCTGAGGGCTCCAGAGGGGATGCAAGCAGCATACTGCATGCAGAGCTGCAAATGCCTGAGAGTCTGATAAGGCGGAGGAGGTGGTTGGCAGCCCTCCTATCTTCCAGGCACTGTGGATGTGCATCAGTATTACACGGGTGATGCAAGAATTGGGACATGGTTTCTGACAAGTGTGAAGAAATAGGATGGAAGCCCCTTAAATTAAGAGAGAAGTGGTGGCAATCCCTTAGCTCAGGGATGTCATGCAGATTTGAGCCTGTGTGCCTGCTGTGACCAAACTGGCAGCCACTGTGGACACAAGTGCTTCTCAGACTTTGCTCACAAACAGATCAACAGGGGATCTTATTGAAATGCAGACTCTGACTCAATGAGTCAAGGTAGAGTTCCAGCTTCTGCCTTTCCCACAAGAGAGATGCTTGGGATGCTGGTGGCTGTGGACCACACTTTGAGCAGCAAGCTTCTAGAACCTTGCAGTTAGATGAATGATGAAGCCTGAATGTGTCCGGCTCAGGTGGTAAAGCTGGGAGGAAGGGGCGGCACACAGCAAGTTTCATCTTGGATCTAACTGTTTAGTATTTTCTCGCACTTGCATATCATTTCAAAATACTTTTTTGATTTGTCAATTTTCTCTGTGGTGTTAGACCATCTTCCAAACATGTTACAGTGCAGACTTTGTTCATTTATTGAAAATCCATTCATTGATAAATAATACAGTATGACCTCTGCAAGTGACCACCTGAGGGACTGTAACAAACTGGTCAGCCCACGGAGGTGGTCAGCATAAAGAACTAGGCCTGCTCTACTGATACACACACATGGTGCATGTCTGGTCTCTGAAGATTAGGTCAACTTAAGGAGGTGGTTATTGCAGGGAGGAGGTCAGCTATGGAGGCACTACTGTAATTTATTCATTCATGATTTTATTAATGGAATCCATCTCCACTCTTTTCTCTGACAAACATTTAATGAGGGTCTACTCTATGTGATGCGTAGTTCTAGGACAGAGAACATAGCAGGAAATAAAACAGATAGTCTTGGCCCATTTTTGTAGGAGGAAAGAGACAATGAATGCGTGATCAGATAGGTATATATGAATGAATGACTGCATACATCTGTACCCACATGAGAAGTACATAGGAAACACACAGGTTAGCAAAAACAAAATAACTATTAGGTCAGATGCGGGAGGGGTAGCAGTCAGGGAAGATCTGCTGTCATTAAATCAATGTTGAAGCAGAAGAAGGAGGAGTACCAGGGGCCCAGCACAGGGCTCTGGGCATATCATGGCCACAACAGGGGCGCTATTGCTTGGAGCTGAATGAGAAAAGGTAAGATAGCTAGGAGATGAAGCCAGTGTGGTCCTGAGAGCAAAAAATGTGGTGAGAGCCTTGATGCAATGAAAGGACTTTGGCTGCTACTCTGAGAAACAGGACACCAGTGAACTACATGGAGCAGTAGAATCCCATGAGGCTGGACGTGTTTTAAAGAGATTACCCTGTGAAAGGTCTGGAGGTGTGGGAGGAAACTGAACACAAGGCAATTAATGCTGTGATAGGATAATGACCTCTCCAAGGATGTGACAGAAGCATGGGTGGGAGAAGTGGTTGGATTTCACGTATTATGGCAGGAAAGCCTACTGTATATTCCAGTGGACTAGATGTGGGGTGTGAAAGGAAGGAGAGGTGCCAAGGATGATTCCAAAGTTTGGTGTCAATAAATTAGACACAAAAAATTTCTGTTTACTGACATGTTGGTTCAAGGTTGAGCTGTCCACTAGACATGGACATGGAAATGTTTGGGTAGCCAGTTGGAGATACATGTCTGGATTTCAATGCAAAACCCAGGTTGGGGTTTGTCATTCAGAGTCATAAAAATAGGGAAAGTATATAAAGCCATAAGACTGGGTGAGTTCACCTAGGATAGAATGTACTTCAGGGAAAAAAGAGATTGTAGAGGTGGAATAGTGTGATACCTTTCCTCACCCATCCCAAAGGTAATGACTAGCACTTCGATAACCAAAGACAAGGTAACAACAACAACAACAAAACCAAATTTATTTAATCAAAATTTTATATGACACAAGAGTATTCAGAAATGAAGCCCTAAAGACTCAGGGAAAACTATTTTTCAGCTTAGGTTCAATGAAGAATGGACAGCCATGTAGAAATGCTATTGGACAAGGGGGTAAGATCTACTGGTAAAACCTGTCTACTCACATTCTTTTGGGCCTCTCTGTGTATCATTTCCTTCTATGGGTATGAGGAAGGACCCTTCTGGAGTGGAGGTCTTCAAGGGAGGAGAGAGAAAATGCCTTTCCCAGATTGTATGGCTTCTTTTGGGGGAGGGGTTCTGGCTTCTATGCCCTGCCTTGGAAAGAAGGCATTTTGGTTTCTGTGACTTGCTTAGGTGGAAAGGGAAGGATTGGGGGCAGGTGGATTCTTCTGAGGCCTTTCCAATATTTTTTAGTTCAATGTACTCAGCATGCCAAGATGTAATACTTTGGGGTATAGTGTTTGAGCCACAGTGAATCATATCAAGAATGCTGCAGTGTTTACAGAAAACACAGACAGGATAAAGAAGAAGGAAAATCGGTCACATATAAACATCTTTTGGTGGTTTGATAAATTTACTTTGATGATCCTGGAAGGCCAATTTAGGTATTTATGTCTCATATTGCTGAGATGCAATGTCTCACCTTTGCCTATAGGTGGTGCCACTTAACAAATATGAAATATTTAAAGGCATTATTTATTTTAGACTTCAACCTTGAATTTCTGTAATGTAAGTAAATATTCTACCTTGGTGCTTTTGTAAGTCTTGAATTCTGTACACTGAACTTACTTGAAATAACACATACACACAATTAATTTAAAATTGGTCAAATTCATGCTAATGTGTACAAATATACACATAATAAAAATAGCACTACTATTCATTTTCTCACAACAAACATTCTGAGTTTGAAATTAAACTTCATCACATCTTGGGTTTTGGATCAAAATTTGAGATGATCTCTTTGCTCTGTTTCCAGCTCAGGTCTTTACCATGTCTCTGTAATTGGCATTTCAGATTCTTTTTTTGAGATGCAAATCTCTGCAGAAATCCCCCCAACTCTTGTATCTCTCAAAGCCAAACTTTGAAAGGATATGATATCTAAGTGACTTGGCAGGGGCAAGCTAGAGTAGTTACAACCTGAATGCAGAAATTCTGCTCATTAACAAGTTGTTAAATAATTAATAGGTTTGTGTTTAATTGCTTCTGTGTATATAATCTTGCTTTTTCTGAAAACCATCATTAATTTTCAGTTAGTTCCACTTGAAGTAACAAGGCCTAATGCTTCCAGTTGAAAAAAATGAATATTTATGAACCCTTGCTCTATCTGAAGCCAGAAGAAAAACAGGATTATTCAGTTTCTTAATGTTTGAAAAGGAGTTGGTGGGGGGAGGGAAATTGGTCCATTTTAGTCTTTGGCAATATGTTTATTTGGTAAGTTTGGATTTCTGACCCCAGCTAATATCTCTAGAGGGCTTATTAAATTTTATTATCAATGGAAATTCTGTCTTTAAGGATTCCAGTTTTCTAAAGACTTAGGACAGCATAATATTCTCACACAAATGGATCTGTGGAAATTCTGGTTTTGGTATGGTCACCAGGTGGACAATTTCTGTCACTTAAGCACAAGTGAATAGGTCTAAGAAAATTTCAGGAGTGTGAGACCATAGCCAAGAGCCCACAGTCCCTCAGGGCCAGGGGACTCTACAGCTCAAGTCACAAACCCTGACCTGAAATGCCATTCCCGGGCAGGCTTCTGTCCTTTGCCCTGAACCCTGTGGTTGAAGAAATGGGTACAATCAGGCTGGATCTCTAAGTCGTCAAAACAAAATCAACCCATCTGTAGGGGACAGAAAGTGGGCGTGGGTGGGTACAGGCAGTTTTATTTTCTTCTTCCTGGCTTTAGTTTTTCCCAAATTATTTTTCATTATTAAGTAACATGATCATACAAAAGAAAATCTGCTCCCGGTAGCTCTTAAGGAAAAGACACTCAAAAAGCATGTTGTCTGAAGTTATTCGGCAATGAGCTTTGCTTGCCTGTTTCATTGACTTTTTTTTTTATTAGTTTGTGCCTGGAAGAAAGCCCATCATTCTGTGTGTGCATATCCAACCATCATGTTACTTAGTTTTGCATCTTTTTGACTATTATTAAAATGGTACCTTATTGAATGTGGTCTTCTGGGACTTGTCTTTTTCACGGGACATTATGTTTCTGAGACCCGTCTGTGTTGTTGTGTGTCTCCTGCAATTCATTTCCTTTTAATGGTACATCATAGGGACTTGTTTCATAGTATTACACATCTTGGATGCACCCATGTGGTTGTGCAGCCGTAGTTCATTTGTGTTTAATGGTGCAGAATGTTTGGTTGTGTAGATAGACTGTAATTTTTCTTATCCACTCTGTAGTTGATAAACAGGAGTTCCCGGTTTCTTTGCTGATCTGAACTGTGCTGGCGGCTCCTGATGTATCTATGCAAGAATTTCTTTAAAGCATGTACCTGGGAGTATATCGCTAAGTTCCCACACCTGTGTCTGTTCAACTTTACAAGATAATGCCGTATTGTTTCCAAAGTAGCTGTACACACTTACATTACCACTGTCCTATCAGTTTATTAGTTGCTGCCAACCCTGTGGAGGTGAAATGAGATGGTCTATTCATGTATCTTAACTTGCGTTTGCGCCAATTACCCTTGAGGCGGCCAATTACCCAGCCTGTCTACTGTGCACACGTGTTTCTCCTGGGAAACGATAGTTTGTGTCTGTTGCACCTTTTATTATTGGTTCTTTTCTTTTTGTCTTATTGACTTAAAGGATTTCTTCATGTATCCTAAATACTAAAACTTCTATTGTTTTCAGTTATAGGCGCTGGAAATATCTTCTCTCAGTTTTTAGCTTTCTTTATGGTGTGTTTTGGTAAATAGTTTTGATTGCAAAGTTGTCACAATTATTTTTTAAAGTATTTATTATTTTAGTTCTGTTTTATGGGTTTCTTACCTAAATCAAACTTTTTATTTGTATATATACATATATACACACAGACGCACACACGCACAAATATACACATATATACACAATATATGTATAATTTATTTATTTATTTATTTTGAGACAGAGTCTCACTCCATGGCCCTAGGTAGAGTGCGGTGGTGTCATAGCTCACAGCAACCTCAAACCCTTGTGCTCAAGTGAACCTCGTGCCTCAGCCTCCCGAGTACATGGGACTACAGGTGCCTGCCATAACACCAGGCTAGTGTTTTTACTTTTAGTAGAAACCACATCTCTCTCCTACTCAGGCTTGTCTTGAACTCTGGAGCTCAAGCAAACCACCTATCTTGGCCTTCCAAAGTGCTGGTATTATAGGTGTGAGCCACCATACCCAGCTTATATTTTCTTTTAAACATGTTTGAGCTCTGCTTTTTACTTGAAAGTTTTAAATTTATTTGAAATTAATTTTGTGTAGAATTTAAAGTAGAAAGCCTATTTCACTTTTTAAAAATTTAGATAGCCAGGGCGGCACCTGTGGCTCAAAGGAGTAGGGCGCCGGCCCCATATGCTGGAGGTGGCAGGTTCGAACCCAGCCCTGGCGAAAAACTGCAAAAAAAAAAGAAAAAAAAATATATGTATAGATAGATAGCCAAATGTGCCAGCAGTACTTATTGCAAAGCCCTTCCTTGCCTGTTACTCTGAACGGCCACCTCATTTTTTTCCTGTGTGGGTCTAAATCGGGGCTCTCTGCACTGGATGCCTGGCCAGTTTACCCACTTGTGTGGCAATTTCGCGTCATCTCACTGCCACGTCCTTGATGCCTGCTGCTGCAAGTCTTTCATCCTATTCTTCATTTTTACTGTTATTCTTGGTATTTTGTACGTCCACGCAAATTTTAGAATCAATTCGTCAAGTTCCATAGAGTCTCCATTCAAATTTGGATTGGAAACACTTTGTATCTGTAGACCAATTTAGGGAGGACAGATAACTTTTTGACGTCAAGTGTCCCTACCATGCACAGGGACATATTGCATCTAAAAAGAAGAAGCTGTTATGAAATAAGACTGGAAAACAGCAAGCACATCTAAACAAGATTTATAAAAGACACATTGTATAGATGGGCTAAATGGCAACATGGAAACTGTTCAGAATCAAATTACTGCTTGGAAAGATAAAACGAGTCACTCTCCTATCCCACATACACAAGAATATAAAGAGAGTAACAATGAGAGAAAAACTTAGAGACTCGGATGGTAGATCTGGAAATAAAATAATTACCTAATAATGGGCAATCCAGAAGTAATGAAGGAAAAGAATTTTTAAAAAATGATTAAAAAGCAATAGAAAAAAAATGACCCAGTGTTGAAAAGACTTGAGTGTAAGGAACGGTCAAACACTAAGCAAAATCAATGTAAATGTATATTTTAACTTTTAACCTGCATTTTAAACATTCATTTCAGGGTGCATGTAACATACATTTTAACCATTGTTTCAAAAGTATATTTTAAATTGTAGCCCTTAATATAGCTGGAATTTCTGAAATGTAAGTTTAAGAAAAAAAAATCAGTCCCGAAAGTGTATCAAGAAAAGGGAGCAGAACATTTTAAAAACAGCAAGAATTATACTGGCATCGGCTTTGGAAGAAAATATATTCTAAATCCTGAAACTGTTTTGTTTTCAGTTATAGGCAAATTGCTAAACAATAACAAAAGCAGTATCTCCAAAGTTGTAAGGGAAGGAGACTTGAGTTTAGAATTGTATATTAAGATAAATGATCAGTTGACAGAGGATAAAAGTATCTCCCAAACTTGCAGATATTTTTAAAAATTATACTACTTCTAAAATGTTCTGAAAGAAAAACCGTCAAACACACATGCCAGGACAGCTCAAGTGGAAGCCCAGGACAGACAGCGCAAAGCAAAGTAAGGTAAAATGCAATTCAGTCCAAAGCTCAGAATGCCGTTAATGTTGCTGCCTTTGTTTGAATGAAACAAGAAGCTGTAATATTAAACAATTAAAACAATTCAAAACTAAAATCTGAACAAGCTCAGAACCTGGATCACTAGAAACAAATACGTTCAATGTGTTGTTTTTACATGAAGATGCTGTAGAATCTAATTCACTGGGGAGAGGGGGGAAAAAGCACATCCATTGGCAAAAAATTTAAAGGCTATTGTTAAGTTTACTAGAATTAAGTTTTCCAAACTTCTGGGGAAAAAATGTGAAATAAAAAATGAACTTAATACAGTAAATTTCAAGAGGGAGGGAAATAAAGAGAGCTTAAAGTAATAGGAGAGTAAGAATGAAAGAAAATAGAATTTCAAACACTACAAAAGAGTTAAAATTGGGGTTAAAATTAAGCAAGAGAAGAAAAATATGGTAAGAGCTGATTTCCATAAATAAAACTAAAACAAAATAAAACAACATTACTAAATGGGAAATTAAGCAAATGGACAGCTACTTGAAGAAGATAATAACAACTTAGACATTTATGAGATTATTATTGGGGATTTAAGGACAACTAAGCTGGCTGCCTCACTGCACCTGTCAGCCACTGCTCATGGGCGCTGCCTTTGAGAAGGGCTTTGCACCAATTATTCCATTTAATATCCACAAGAAATTCATGAGCTTAGTGGCTTTATTGTAATTTCACAGATGAGGAATTTGAGATTCAGAGAAGATGAGCAATTTGCCAAAGATCACGAAGGTACGAAGTGGCAGAGCTAGAAGCAGAAGAATTGAAAGTTATGTATACAGCATCTTGAGGACTGCTCTTAAAATTGTGCAGCTGGGGCAACAGTTGCCTCTCTACTTGGCCACTCTGTTCCAAAGAGCCTCAGCATGTTCTTCAACCTACAAGCCTGAGGCCCAGGGACAAACACCTTCCCTGCCTTCCTTTTGTTCATCTCTCCCCTTTCACATGGCATCACTCGGAAAAGCGAATCTTTCCTTGGTTCTCAAGAAGATTGCACCACAACTAACTGACCATTCTTAAGAAAAAAATACTAGTTCTCAAGTTTAAGGACTGCGAAATTTCCAACTTTTCAGAATGCACAAGAAAAGTCCATCTGGACTTCCTGCCCAGAGACATCCAGAAAACTATAATAGATACCCATGTGCACTGTAGGGCCAAGTGCTGGCCCCTGCCCAGGGGTGGCCCTTGTGAACAGGGCTGGTCGTGCTCCTGTTAACTTTGGCCTCTGACCTGGGCCTCCAGTCCACTGTGCCGCAGAGACAAGGCCACAGCTCCTCTGCCTCCTCTTGGCCTGCAGAATGGGCAGTGTTCCCGAAGGACTGGGCTGCAGGAACCAAACCGTGCCTGTTCTGTTTAATCCGCAGACAGGTAGATAAAGGATGAAATATAATGAGCCGGTTGTTTGCTGATGCTCGGAGGCTTCCACAGTGGGGTTCCAGACAAAGCATTATGGTTATTTTAAGATAATACAAATCACTGATTCTGTGATATAGAAAGAATGTGCCCAGGGCCTGGCACTTCCTGGGATGCCTGCACTGGCTCTGTGTGCCTTCTCTTATCTGGCAGAATCCTTCTTTCCAGGTAAATTCTCATAGAACAGAGTCCTGCTCCTGTGACAATCCATTCAAAGGCTTCTGTGGGTGCTTCAAGGCTGCGCAGAGTGTGGCCCAGACTCTGAGGCTGGACCTTGAAGCAGCCAGGACTGACCTCAGCTGACCTGCCCAGTTAGGTCAGCTCCAGTTTCATCTCATCCACACGCTGTCCTTTCCTCCTGAAGACCTTCTCTGGTTCTGTTTCCCTGCTCTGCCGGCTCCCTGTCTCTGCACTATCCAAAGTCCCAGCCAGGTGACCAAGGAGATTACAAAAATGTCAATAGGATTGAGAATTAGAATTGCAGCCAGGATTGGGGCTTAGTATTTGCTAGTTCTGTGGTGTGGGGTGGGCCGGCCAGCTCACTTCACCATCGTCACAGTCAGAGCCGTCCTCACTGACTTCATCACAGGTGGCAGTGACAGTGGTGATGACACCAGGGACACTGTTAGGAGGGGGCTACTGTGCACCTGATGTTTACTCCGTGCCTGAGTAGCTTCTTGGGGACTTTCACATCAACACTGAGAACTGGGTACTGTTACTCTGTTTTACAGATGCATTAAAAGTGGACCCAGAATTCAAGGAAGGGCCCATTTTACAGAATTCTATTTATATGAAATACTCAGCATCAGGAAGTCCATGGAGATAGTGTATTACTCCGATTTCTCTTGGGAAACAGAACCATAGAAGAACAAGATGTACATGGATGTGTGCCTATGTGGTGTGTGTGTGTATGTGTGTATGTGTGTGTAAAGAGATGTTTTATGGGCATTGGTGCATGTGTTTGTTTAAGGGGTTTTTGGAGGAGTCCCCCCATCTGTGTGTGCAGGCTGAGAATCAGGGAACTGGACATGTGATTCCATTTGAGTCCAGAGGCCTGAGAACCAAGGGTGGGGAGAGGGCAGAGAACATGGTTTAAGTCCCAGAGCCCAAAGGCCCAACCACCAGAGCTCCAGTGTTCAAGGGCAGGAAAAGAAGGTTCAGGGAGAGAGACAGGGAGAGAATTCTCCCTTCCTCTGTCTTGTTGTGCTATTTGGGCCCTCAGTGGATTGCAGGATGTTCCCCCCACACTGGTGAAAGAGGATCTTCCTTATTCCGTCTCCTAATTCAAATGCTGATCTTATCTGGAAACACCCTATCACACATACCCAGAAGCGGGTTTCACCAGCTATCTGGGCACCCCTTAGCCCAGTCGAGTTGACACATACATTTAACCATCTCAGACAGAAAGCCGATTAGTGGTTTTCAGGGGCTGAGTGGTGGGGAAAGTGGGGAGTGACCACGAGGGGTCCTAGATTTGCTTCAGGGGTGGAACTAGAGTAGTGACTGTTGCACAATGCAGTGACTGTGGTAAGTGCCACTGAATTGACTGCTTTGAAACAGCCGAAATGGCAAATTTTGTGTTACGCATATTGTATCACCATTAAAAACATTTCAAGGTACTTATGTGAATCTGAGTGTTTATGACTTAATCATCTTGCTCTGTGCTGTCTTAACTTGACTTTGCTTTACCCAGCTGTGGAAGGTGGAGAAGAAAAGGCCTCACAGATATTATACAATTCGTGGGGCCTGGTGAAAAATGAAAGTGCAGGTTCCTTGTTTAAAAAATATATATATTAAGAGTTTCACGCTGAGGACAACAGGGCATGAAACCAAGCGCCCTGTGTGACTCAATGGAGCACAGTCCCAAAACTGGCCCAGGCCACAGGGTATTGTGAAGTTGACACCAGACACTGTGCATGAAGCTGTCACATTCAGAACTTAAAGGCAAGAACACGTCTCACCACAGAGGCAAAGGGGCCTCCAGTGTGGCTCATGTGTCCCAGACGCACGGACCTCGCTTGAAATCTGTTCCAGACGTCTAACTTTAACAATCCTGAAGGGACTCTTCATTTCATAAACAATAATAACAGTCAAGAAAAGGGGAAGGAGAAGAGAACAAAACACTCAGCATTTGCTGAACAACGGGCAGCATTGCTGGGTGAATATTTCATCACATAGCTGGTCAGTGGCAGAGTTGGGGTGTCAGACCCAAAGTCTGCCTGATTCCAAAGCTGGTGATCTTATCAGCGAACTTACTCTCAGGTAATGCACCAGCCAAGGCTGTGTAACCACCAAGCAAAAATAGCGAACAGTCCCTTGGAGGGGCCCTGTCATCATCATCTAATCGTGTTCCAGAGGGAAACTGGCAAAGCCCTCAGCCGAGTGTTGCTTAAGAAAGCGTCTTGGTGGTGGGCAAACCTCAGTGCTTCTTCCTCTTCCAGGTTACCCCAAACTCCCGCCTCTTCTGCGTCCCACTCGGCTCATCTCCCGCACGGCCCTGCACTGTGTTTTCAGTGTCCATTTGCAACTGTGGAGAGTTCTCAACTTCCCCCTTTGCAGGTGTCAAAGTCAGGACTTGGAGACATGGCTTTGCATTGCTCTTGATGATCAGGTTGGTTTCTGCTGGGGCATCATTTCTGAGTGGCTGACAATGCTGCCGCCAGCTTCCCTGAGGATGCCGGAGTCCCGGAGATGGGAGAAGGGGGAGCTCTCCTCCCCTGCTTCCTCTCTCTCTGGGTGTCATGTTCCCTGGTGAGCGGGGCAGGGAGAGCAGCAGTGTCGACAGTGCGTGGCTGGGAGTGGACCCCCATGCCCCTGGTGGGCCCCCCACCTCCTGGGCATCCTGCTGCGCCATGACCCCCTGCCTGCTCCCAGGCTGCAGCAGGGCAAACCTCTGTGCCCTGACTCAGCTTGGTCTTCCCAGGAGGCTGAACAACACAACCAGGTTTTTTACAACCAGGCTTCAGAGCCCAGATCACATCTTGCTTCTTTCTCAGAAATTATACCCCACATACACATAAAGGTATTCATGATTATGTGTATATGACTAAATAAAAGGAAAAAAAATTTTTTTTAATTTCTCTCTACATGGAGTTTGGTCCATGGCAGGTACTCAAGGAGATGGAATTGATAAACCTTTGAGGAAAGGAGAAAATAGAGCCTTAACCAAGAAAGTGTTAGGATGTGGACTGCGGTCACGTGGGTCCCTCAAATGGTGCCAAGCACGGCAGCCCCCCGTAAGTGTCTGCCTGTTTGTCCCGGCGGGAAAGGGCTACACTGTACTGTGCTGGAAAGACAGCTCACTGCCTGATCTGTCCACTGTTCCTCACGCTGGAGAAACCACAGTTACCATAGCGATTGGCTGAGCCAAGGGTACCTGAGCCAGGGACGGTGCAGGTACCCATGAGTGCAGCAAGCCGGGCCCACACCAAGCATGGAAATAAAAGTGGCTCTTCGGCACGTGGCAGCGAGCATTACCGTGGAAAGGCCTGTCTCACTGCATGACATCGCATTGGAGCTCAGCGTGCCTGGCTGTCACCGCTGTGTCCTGTCTGTCTTCTTACAAGCCCTCTTCTCCGGTTGTCTATCCGTTCTTCTTGGGGCTGCCTTTGTCTAGAAGGTCCAGCTTGGTGGGGGTGGCCTTTGCATCCGAGGTCCCCTTTGTCTGCTTATTCCTGCTGAGCTGTGTCCTCTGCAGTCCTAGACGGCTTCACTGGCCTCTCCCGCCTCTGCCCCACCGTGCTGCCAGCGTTCTCTCCCATCTGAACCCAGCTGGGCCTGTGGCCTGCAAGCCCCCACTCTGTGGCTATGTCTGGCTCCATCGATTTCCAGTCTAGCCTTTTCCGTTTGTTTCTCTCCTGATGCGGCTCACACCACCCCGACAGCTTCCCCCTGGTGCGTTATCTGTGAATAAGTTCAATGATAAGCTCATCAGCTTTGGAATTGGGCAGACTCTGGGTCTGATGCCCCAGCCCTGCTGCTGACCAGCTACGTGATTCAATATTTACCCTGTGTTCTCCTTCTCCCTGGCTGGTGCATCCTCCTATGTAGAAACAGGTCCCTGAGTCTTTCCCCTGCCACAGCCATGGATCATTCTCCCCTTTCTGTCCCTGGAGGTCCCCGTTCCTATGGGGTCTGTCTGTGTCTGTTTCTGTAACACCAGGCCTTTCTCCACATTCCTAGACCCCACTGTCAGCCTTGCCATCTCCTATAGCTCCCAAAACACCTGGAACCTCCCTCCCCGACACACATACTGCCCAGCTCCTCTGCTGCAGGGGGGCTCCCCTGCCCTCTCACCCCTCCAGCCCTACAGGGGTGAAGGGAGGGACACACCTCACTGTGGTTTATAGCCTGCCTTCCCCATCGCCAGGCTCTCCGAGCCCCACCCATGGGCATTTTTGTGGTACCTAGGAGATGCTGCCTGTCAACGCTGGGCTCAAATACCTCGAAAGCCCCACAGGTGCCCTTTAATTTGGGGGAAAGGCAGAAAGCAGGCTTAGCCAGGGCCATGCTTTCCCAGCTCACGCTGGCCACTGGCATACTGCTGAGCACTACATAGCCCCAGGACCCTCTCCCGTTTTCAGTGAAGAAGCCATGAAAATAAAGAAGTCATTCCTGGGAACCAAGACCCTTAAGAACCATAAACTTCCCTGGAATTCAGTGACCAGTGTCCTCCCTGGTGTGCATGGAATCTTTAATAGGGTGGGTTTAATAATAATAGCAATAATCTAAATAATGATAACACCCTGCTCGGCACAGAGCGTCTACTAACTAAATAATATCTAGGCATTGAAAAATAATTATAAATAATCATCAGAGAGGAATCTGGTTTATCAAAACAATATCTTGCAGTGAAGCATGAGCAAACGAAGAGCTCTCTTCCCGCCTTGGGGAAGGTGCGGCAAGAACGGCTGTGCGTGGCGGAGCACTTTCAATTCTCACTGGGTTTGCTTAGCGTCACCGTCAGGTCTGCTGAGTGAGCTTAGGAAAGGTGAGAAAGTGTCCTCAGGATATTTAAGATCTGCTGTTTGGGGCTGGGTGCAATTGCTTCTGAAGGACCTAGAATATCAAAGGATAAAACAAGGTAATTGGACAAGAGACTCTACAGGACATATTTCAAAGGTTGCAGCCACAAATTAATGAATCCTGTCTCTCTATCGAATGCCCCCCATCATGTGTCAGTAAAATTTTCAGAGTGTGCTAGCTGAGATGTCTCAGATATATTTTTCATTTAAGCTCCCCTAGGACCCCATTAGAGCTTTCATGTTGGCTGAAAACTAAACCGTGAACAGAAGTCCGGTAACCAAGCTCTAAGCACTTGATGCGTAGCAGAGAATTTCATTCTCTGAACAACCCTTTAACATTATCGTTTCCACTGTATAGTCAAAGAAACTGAGACGGAGCCTCCTTTGCCAGCATGTTCTAGAGGTCAGCGCCCCTGGGTCAACAGCCTAGACCTGTGCCGTTGACAGCCATCCGGAAGGTCCCTGATGGTTTATGCAGAATGTGGAATAGTTCACTCACCCTGCAGAGTCTGACCTGCTCAATCAGCGTGCGGGGAATGGGATCGAGTGTCAGCCAGAGTTAGCGCGCGGCGTCCTGGAACACCCTCTGCCCGTGTTTAAACAGCGCCAAGTAAGTGGCTGCAAAGAGCTCAGCGCAATCCGTTTCTCACTGTGACTTTGCATCTGCACCCAGGGGTCCAGGAAAAGCACGACTCAGCCCCGATCGCAGTTTTGCAGACACTCATACTACACTCAACAGATGTCTTTCGATTCTGCAATATTTCCAACTGTCAGAGCTGAAAAAGCAATAAATAATAATGTTCTCACATTTACATGGCAATCGAACACACTGCATAATAGAATAACTTTGTTTCTTTTCATTTCAATATTTTGTAATGCCTTTTGAATTCTTGGGACGTTTGCATATCATTCCCAGGATGCTCGTGGAAAGCAAATATTTAGACTACATGGACATTATTCAGTTTTAGAACATATTTTTTTCCCCAGGAAAATAAATGTTACTTAAAGCAGATGGTGCTACCATCTCTGATGCACAGTTCGTAAGCCTCCTTAATTTATTTTTACACTCTATGTACGGCACTATCTTTAAAACATCCTCTTATGGAAACCACAGATGTGTATGAGGTACTGGCCATCTTTTTCTCTTTCTTTCTTTTTTCTTCCCCGATGAAGATTCATATGGAAAAAAGCTAATCCCGAGCAAATCCCAATGTGAGTTATCCTTCATTAAAAAATCATCTACAGCTTTCAGGCCACTAGCGCAGAACTCAAAGGGCTGCCTCGATACTTTGTTGTACAGCCCCGCACAAAGCTACAAAGTGCTCAAAACAGGCGACGTGGGTTTACAACTGGAATAACTTCTTGTTATTCTGAAAGTTTTGATATAATATTGGTTGTGATTTATGAGGTTCTTCCATTTCAGACTTTGTGAGCATTCATGTAAAGGAAGGATTCCAATGAGAGGTGAAAGCTTAGTGGGGCTGTGAGCAGATTTCAGAATCTATAAGCTTTGTCCGATTTGGTCCAAAATTGTGCATTGGGAGGAGAAATGCCGACGTGGTGGCCACATGAAGAATTGGAGGCTGGACACCAAAGAGGCAGCTTGCCACGTGCTCCCCCGCCTCCGTCGGTCTCCTTAGAGCAGGGTAAGCAAGACACAGTACTTAATAGTGAGGAGTTGCATTTAATTTAATTTCCCTGATTATTGAAAAATGGTTACAGGAAGATTAAGCTTTAAAAGTAATAGCATTAGCAAGTAGAAAAGGGCCACGGTGATCCATCAATCTGCAAAGCACTGGGCCTGGGCTCCATGTCTTATGACTTCATTATTAATAACAATGAGTGATCATGGCCAGGCTTCCTGAGCAGCCCTTATTTCAGAATTCCAAGGCACTGTCTCAAGATTAACCTGTTCCCTCTCACACCTTTGCAATTCCTAAATTCGAGGTAACTGGGCAGCAGAGAGGAGGGGCGTACAGGTGGGTGCTGTCAGGGCCCTGGAGCTTTCCAGCCTCCAGCTCTGTGGAGACCCTGCCCGGGCGGTGCTGGACCCTGGGCCAAGGAGCTGGAGCTGTGTGCAGGTTGCCCACGGCATGGCTGTCATCAGTGCTTTGTCAGTGCATTGAGTGGGGTGAGGGATGGAGGGAGATTAAGACTTCCCGGGTTGCATTAGAGAGGCTGTGTAAGTGAGGGCGTTAGAAGGTCATTGACAAGCAGAATTCATTCCACTTCCTACGTGAGATGGGCCTCCCAGTCCTGCCCTTGCTTACACGAGTATCCTAAGTATCAAACGAGGACCTGCAGAGACTTATCAAGCAGACCTTAGTCTCTGAGAGGCACTTGGCACCATAACAGAGACAAGCATAAGTGACCAGGGCCCAGTTCTTGGTACCCACACCCAAGTTGGCAGTGAAAGAAAAATACAGCAAAGCTCTGTGTGGAAAGGGGTGTGTGTGTATGAACAGCACTGCGGGTCCAAAGCGAACAAGGAAAGTAGCTCATTCACTCCCTAACTCACTCACTCACCCACTGATGACTCTATCTGTTCAGGGAAGACATTTAACGGAGCTTCTACTATGTACCAGGCGTATTGTAGTGCTAGGATTGGGTGTGAATGAAGGCATCTCAAGTTGCTTACCTTCCAGGAAGCAGGTGGTGACCAGAAGCATGAACAGACTCAGCTGTCTAGTCTTGTGGCCACCAGAGAATTCTACCCCCCACCAGAGATCATGATTGACCAGGATGCTTTAAAAGCCAAGCTCGTGTTTGCACCCAGGCCAAGGACCTCGTCTGTTGCTGGGAGATGCTGGGCTCCCTCCTTGGCTGACTTTGGCTTAAAGACGCCCCAGCAGCTTTACCCAGATGACTGGACGTGGCTTTCAGCCAACCTCCTCCCCGCTCTCTCACTGGGTTCCAGCCCTCCGCAGTCCCCAGGCTTTTTGGGTTCCCTCCTGGTTTCTTTCACAGACATTTTCCCTAATAAAATCCTGTGTAGTCACCCCCTGTCCTGTGTCTGCTTCTGAGAGAAGTAGATTAATCTAGACGTTTTGTGGAAAAGTAAAGCAGAGAAAGGGAGAACAGAAATGGGATGTGGGGGCCTCAGGGAGCTGGCCATTCCAGTGTCTGACACGAGAGAGCTCTTGGCATCCACAGAGCGATGTCGGAAGCAGAAGGATGTACAAATCCAGCTCTCCTGAGACAGATGTCGGGGGTGGAGATATAAAGAAGGCGCGAGCTTCTCAGCTGGACCTCAGTGGAGGGGGGACTTCCCAGGTGCAGACTGAGGAGAGTGTCTGTGGTGAGCAGGGCAGGACATGGGTGGGACAGGTGTAGCCCAGACAGCACCAGGAAGGAGGGACGGTGCCTGCCAGGAGCGTCAGGGCCTGAGAGGGACAGGCTTGGGAGCCTGCCGTGGCTCATTGCAACTTGCCTGGCCACACGAGTTCTGGGCGTGCCTGGGAGGGTGTTTTTGGATCAAATTGATGCTGGAAGGGTGGACTGATTAAAGCAGGTGGTCGTCCCCAGCACGTGTGGGCGTTCTCCAGTCTGATGACGGCCTCGTGGAACAAAAGGCTGAGTATGAAGCCTTTTCTCTCTGTCTCCAATAGGGCTGTGGGTCTCCTTCAAACTCAGACTGGACCAGAACTTACGCCATTGGCTGTCCTGAGTCCCCACCTTTTTGTTGTGTGTGTATGTAGACCTGTGTGTAGACTGTGTGTATGTACAAGTTGAGTGTGTGTGTGCATGTGTCTTGTGGCTTCAGTTTCCCTGGAGAATCCAGACTAACACACAGCTGGCTTTTTCGTTTTCTGTGGGTATTACAGAAAACCACTAAAATTCCATAGCAGGATTTTTTTTTTTTTTGTAGAGACCGAATCTCACTTTATCGCCCTTGGTAGAGTGCCGTGGTGTCACACTCCTGGGCTTAGGTGATCCTCCTGCCTTAGCCTCCCGAATAGCTGGGACTACACAATGCCTGACTATTTTTCTGTTTTGCAGTAGGGCTGAGGCTGGGTTTGAACCCGCCACCTTTGGTATATGGGGCTGGCGCCATACTTGATGAGCCACAGGCACTGCCCTGAGACAGGGTTTTGTTCTGTCACTCCCGGCCAGAGTCCAGGGGGTCATCATAGTTCACAGCAACTCAACCTCCCGCCTCAGCCTCCCAAGTAACTGGGACTACACGTGCCCGCCACGATGCCCGGCTAGTTTTTCTATTTTTAGTAGAGATGGGGTCTCACTTGTTCAGGCTGGCCTTGAACTCCTCAGCTCAAGCAATCCACCTGCCTTGGCCTCCCAGAGTGCTGGGATCACAGGCGTGAGCCACCACGCCAGCCGAGTTCTACTATTTGAGATCCCTCACGGAAGTGGGATCAAGCCGAGCTCGCCCTCCTGTGACGATCTGATTTCACTCAGCTTAACACCCTCCAGTTTCATCCATGTTGTCGCACGAGTCAGAATTTCCTTCCTTTCTAAGGCTGAATCATTTTCCATTGTTTGAGTAAACCACGTTTTCTTTGCTCATTTCTCTTCAATGCCCATTAAATTGTTTCTGTGTCTTGGTTATTGTGACTAGCCCTGCCGTGAACGTGGGGATGCAAGTGTATCTTTAGAGATTTTGATTTCCATTCTTTTGGGCATAGACTCAGAAAGGGGGTTGTTGGGTAGTGTGTTAATTGTTCTTGTGCTCTTTTGAAGAACTGTGGTAGCGTGTTCCAGAGCTGTTTTTTTTTTTTAAGTATAATAACTGTCCTAAGAGGAGTGAGGTGATATCGCATTGTGACTTAGTATGAATTCCAAATAAATAAAAATATTCAGAAATAAAAATATTTTTTCAATGCCAGGGGAAAATAAAGAGATACACACATCTTGTGAGCACCATTTGCCGAGTTTCCACAAGAGCCTAAGCTGTGGGACGCAAAGGCTTCATCAACTACATTCTCTCACCTGCCTCAGTCATTTCTCTAAGTTTGTATTTCTTTTCTTACTGTGGTTTTTGTCTATTCTAGAATATACAAATGGAAAGATACAATACATACTCTTTTGTGTAAGGTTTCTTTCCTCTAGCTTACTTTTAGTTTTTAAAATTCATCTGTGTTTTTAGAAGCAGCCCATTTAAAAACAAAACAAAACAAACTTGTTTGAATCATAGCCATTGTGTGAATACACTAAGGTTTGTTTAGCTCTTTTCCTATGGATGGTCCCCTGGGCTATTCCCAGGTTTTTACTATTATGAAAGAGCTGCTATGAACATTCACACACACATCATTGTGTGGGCATATGCTTGCACTTCTCACATAAACAAACCCAGGAGTAGAAAGCTTAGTGCTTTTTAACTCTTATGAGACGATCCCTGGCCGTTTTCCTAAGAAGTTGTAGCACGCACAATCTCACTCTTGTCCACAACGTGTGGGATTCTGGCTGACCCTCATCCTTACCAACATTTCACATTGTTAGTCTTTTTTTTTTTTTTTTTTTTTTTGTTGGAGTTTTTTGTTGGCCAGGACTGGGTTTGAACCCACCACCTCTGGTATATGGGACCAGCGCCCTACTCCTTTGAGCCGCAGGTGCCGCCCACACATTGTTAGTTTTTTTGAAGTGTAGCTATTCTGGATGATGTAAAGTTCCATCATTTTGTGATTTTAATTTGCATTCATATGGTATTGACAGATATAATATAAGAACTGATGACATCGGATGCTGATTCCCAGGTTATCAGTCATTCGTGTACCTTTATTTGGGAATTGGGGAAGTGTTTGTTCAAAAGTTTGTCTTTAATCGTTTGTTTTGTTTTTTCTTTTACTGTTACATTCCAGCCACCGTGTAAGTGTCCCTTATGTATTTTGTCATACCTTTCTTCTCTTCTGTGGCATAGCCATTCATTTTATTCATTGTGTCTTTTTCATGAGCAGAAGTTTGAATATTGATGAAGCTGAATGCTTCTTTATTTCTTTTATGGTTACTGTTTCTATATCTTAAGAAAGTATTTCCTACCCTCGAGTCACGAAGTATTCTTCGACAGTTTTTTCTTCTAGAAGCTTTATCGTTTCAAGTTTTAGATTTAGGCCTACTACCCATCTCAGATAAAAGTTTGTGTAAGGTAAAAAGCAGAATTTACATTTCACAGGGTGGATATCTGGTTGTTTCAGAACCATTTGTCAAAAACGACGTTGTTTCCCATAAAGTGACGTTGGCACCTTTGACAACCGTTGATTGACCATGGATGCGTGGGTCTAGTTCTATATTTTATTTGGCTAATCTTCATGTCTATTCTTATGCCAATACCGCACTAACTTGGAATCAGATATTCTAAATCCTCTAATGTTGCTCTTTGTTTGAAACATTGTTTTGGCTATTCTCGGCCCTTGGAATTGTCATATACATTTTAGATTCAGCTCATCAAATCTGGGTAAATACATCCCTGCTGGAATTTAGATTGTGATTAAGTTGAATTTGTAGATCAATTCTGAGAGAATTAATCTTAGCAGAATCAAGCCTTCCCTCCCACGGACATCTCAATTCACTTCCTTCCTTTATCCCTTTCCGCTTTTCATCATAACTTTCAATATAGAGCTCTTACACATCTTTTATTAAATTCAGTCTCAATTATTTTATAATTAATGAAGTTATTATAAATGGAATTGACTTTTAAAATTAATTAACAATGGTCCACTGCTGGTGAACAGACTTGAGATTGATATGCTGGTGCCGAGCTCATGTCTTATGACACAGCTAAATTTACTTATTGGTTCCAGCAAGTTACTTGCAGATTTCTTAGCATTTCCTGTTCATGGAGTCATCCTCCTGTGAGCTGACAAAGTGATTCTTCTTTATTCCTAATCTTTATGTGTTTATTTTTCTTGACTCATGACAATGGCTGAGATACCTACTAATTCAGACCACACGGGTGTGGAGAATAAACAGCCTCACTGATTCTCTTCTCAGTGGGAAGGCGGCTCACAGCACAGCCTTCGGGATGGGGTCTGCCAGTAAGTGTTTTTGTTCGTGTTTTTTATCAGATTGAGAAATCTTAAAATCCTATTTGGGTAAGTTTTAACATTAATTGGTGCTCAATCTTGTTAGATTCATTTTGTGAATTTATTTCAACTAACATTTGATTGTGTTCATATGATGAATCCTGATGATCGATTTTCAAATATTAAATCAACATTGAGGATTTTTTTTTTTTTTTTGGAGACAGAGTCTGTCAGCTTGGGGAGAATGCAGTGGTGTCATCATAGCTCACTGGAACCTCAAACTCCTGGGCTCAAGCGATCCTTCTGTTTCAGCCTCCCGAGTAGCTGGGACTACTGGTCCCTGCCACAATGTCCAGATAATTTTTCTATTTTTAGTAAAGACAGAGTGTTGTTCTTGCTCAGGCTGGTCTTGAACTCTTGAACTCAAGTGATCCTCCCACCTCAGTCTCCCAGAGTGCTGGGATTACAGGTGTGAGTCACTGTACCCAGCTAATTGTGAATTCTTTTTTTTTTCTTTTTTGAGACAGAACCTCAAGCTGTCACCCTGGGCAGAGTGCCGTGGTGTCACAGCTCACAGCAACCTCCAACTCCTGGGCTCAAGCGAGCCTCCTGCCTCTGCCTCCCAAGTAGCTGGGACTACAGGCACCCGCCACAACACCTGGCTATTTTTTGGTTGTAGTTGTCATTGTCATTTGGTAGGCTCAGGCTGGATTTGAACCTGCCAGACGCTTGAGCTACAGGCGCCGAGCCATGAATTCTTAATATAACCCAACAGAATGCATTATCTTTTTCATATATTGCTGATTTTGGTTTCCTGAAAGGTTTTCTTTTCTTTTCTTTTCTTTCCTTCCTTCCTTCCTTCCGTTTTTGAGTCAGAGTCTTACTCTGCCATCCTTAGTAGAAAGTCATGGTGTCACAGCTCACAGCAACCTCAAATTCTTGGGTTCAAGTGATCCTCTTGCCTCAGCCTGCCAAATAGTGGGGACTACAGGCGCCCACCACAATGCCCGGCTAATTTTTCTATTTTTAGTAAGAAGGGATCTTGTTCTTGTTCAGGCTGGTCTCGAACTTCTGAGCTCAAGGGGGATCCACCCGGCTCAGCCTCCCCAAGTGCCAGAGTTACAGGCATGAGCCACTGCACCTGGCCTCCTGAAAGTTTTTCATAAACTTTTGCTACTGTGTTCACTAGAGATATTGAGCTGCAGTTTTCTCTCCCTCCCTCCCTCCCTCCCTCCCTTCCTTCCTTCCCTCTTTTATTTTTCTTTCTCTCTCTCTCTCTCTTTTTCATGTTTTGGTACCTCAGTATTGCTGGTCTCATGGAACCAATTGGGAAGAATTCCTTTCCTCCAGCTTTTCTGAAGACTTGGTGGAGGGTTGGTTTTACGGTATTATTTCTTCCGTGGGCACTTGCTGGAATCCACAGAGAAACTAACGGAGCCTGGAGCGTCACCTGTCAGAAGATCCTGTGTCCTCTGCTCTTCTTTTTCTAGCACTTTATGTTGAATCTTAGACCACCGATTTTAGACCGTTTCTCTTCTCTATCATAAACATTTAAAGGTACGTATTTCCTTGTATCGCAATTTCAACACAGCGTACTTTAATTGTCACTCAGGTTTTTTCTCTTTCTTGTGGACACCGAGTTAAATCTCTCTGAGCTGCAAGCTTGGAGTCTGCCCCATGCAGAGTCCGGGGTATTCGGCTTTCTGGTGGCATTTATATGCAGAGTATTTTGCTCCTTCTTTGAGGCTGTCTTCTGCCTAGAATCACCCCTCCTTCCATCTTTCCAGCTGATGACATTGCCCCAAATTCTTCCTCTGGCTTTTCAAGCCTGTTCCGTGTTGGTTTCTGTCTGAATTTTATCCACCTTATGTCCCCGATGAGGTCCTGACCCTAGACAAAGACACGTAGGCAGTGACATTCCTTTCTTTCCTGCCTGTCTGTAGTTACTTGCGGTGTCTTGGACATTTATAGTTGTCATTTGTGGAAGAGTCTGTCTGAGAAGAGCTGCTTTGCCTTTACTGGAAGAATGCTGGTGCGTTTGTTCGTAAGGACTTTGAGAAGAGCAGGCTTAGGACAGCGGAGGGACGTCTGGCTGCAGGGAGCCGAGGGGTGAATGACTCTGAGGAAGTGGAGCGTACAAATGCAAGGACATTTAGGAAGGAAAGAGAGGGACATGCCCCAAGACGCATGTCCTGTGCAGTCAAGGTCAAGTTTTACCTTGTTCACCAGAGTCCTCACTGCCTAACTACTCACCTAGTTAGGTCAGGTGGCGTCTTAGTATTCGTTGTTGAATTGGAATGTTCTATCCATCCATTACATGCCAATCCCATAGCTGATAGATAGTAACTATCTTAATTAGAATTTAAGTTTGCTACATATAAAAAGGATACAACGTAACAGCGATTTAAACGACATCAAAGTTAGTATGATGGCTCTTTCCTGCAAAGTTATCCCGGCGCTGAGGCTGTGTCCCGCATCAACTCTCCTCCACACCTTCCGCGTTGTTCTACGTGTTCAGGGAATAATTCTCATCACTTCTGCTCAGGCCATCGGCCATAATTTAGTCCGATTGTCATTTTCAGCTGAGAAGTGTAGCTTCGTTTCTGGACGGCTGCTTACCCAGTGGGAAACTCTATTACAATGAAAACAATTGAGAATGGATAATGGGGGATCAGCTCCATTCTCAATTAGCCCAACAAATATGCTAGACTTTTTATATTCCACTTTATTACTTATTTTGGTGTTTTCCTATTTTGGAATTTGCTCCAGGGTTGCCGTATACATCTTCCATTCACGACTGTCTACTCAGATATTTAGCATTTCAGTCTTCACAAATGTAAGCACTTAGCCAAAATATAATTCTCTCTGCGTCTCTCAGCCTTTGTGCCATTGTTGGGCTACATCTTAATTTTATGTATGTTAAATACAGCACTTCATAATAATACCATTTTTTCTTGGCCACTAGTTTTCCTTTTAAGAAAATTAATGGAAGGAATAAGTCACGTTTAGAAAAAAATGAGTCACATAGAGTTGTCTGTTCCTTTCTGTGGATGTATAGTTCCATCTGGTACCATCTCCCTTTGGCTTGGAAAATAATCTTTAATATTTCTTATGGGTAAGTTCAGATGGTAAAATGTTCTTTCAGCATTTTTTAAAATTTCACTCTCGCTTTGAAAGATACTTTCATCATTAACATTTTCTGTACTTTAAAGTTGTAATTCTGTTATTGTATTTCCTCATTATTTCTGCTGAGAAGTCAACCATAATTTACATTACTGTTCCTGGTACCTGACATGCTGTTTTTAGTTAGCTGCTTTTGAGATTTTTTTTTAAATTTTTTTTTTTTGAGACAGAGTCTCTCTATGTCACCCTGGGTAGAGTGCTGTGGCATCACATCTCACAGCAACCTCCAACTCCTGGGATCAAGCGAGTCTCCTGCCTCCACCTCCTAAGGAGCTGGGACTACAGGTGCCCACCACAATGCCTGGCTATATTTTGGTTGTAGTCGTCATTGTTGTTTGGCGGGCCCAGGCTGGATTCGAACCCACCAGCTCAGGTGTATGTGGTTGGCACTTTAGCTGCTTCAGCCACAGGCGCCGAGCCAAAACTAGAAATATTTTTAATGCTGGACATTACGTGTGATACATTGTAAGAAATCCACATTATGTTGTCTTCCTTTAAATAGCATTGAGCCTTGTTCTGTGAAATGGTGTGTTTGTAAGTGTCTCTCCTGAGTCCTAGGGTTTTATTGAGGAGCTGAGCTATGTAGGCTGCACTGACCCTCCGTGGCCATTCTCACTACTAACGTGTACCTTTTCTGATACCTTAACTGAAGCTCCAGGTGGCGAATGAGACGAGTGCTGTGAGATTTGTAGGGTTGTCATTCTTTTCTGAATCTCTGGAGGCCACTTTGCTGACATTTGCAAAGCCGTGCCCTGTGTGAGTACAGCCCAACCATTGACCAACAAGTCATGGGAGTCCCGCATAGATGTCCGGGCCCCTATTTCAGCTCGCCTTTCTCCAAGACTCTTCCTTCCTCACAGATCTCAGCTGCTTCAGCAGCACTGAATTCAAATCTCTGCCCCTTCAGCTCAGTGGGAGCCCTGAGCACTGCGTCTTCCCCCGGAAGAGACCTGGAGGGAGCGTCAGGTTCAACAAATGTGGTTTTCTTTCTCAGAGATTTAATTCGTGTGCTACTTCCCAATGTCTAAAACATTTCTTCAAAGATTTTGTCCAGGTTTAAAGATGCGATATTAGGAGCTACTCACCACTACTCACTTGTGCCAGGAGCAGCCATGCCAGGGCCTCTTCCTTGTCTTTGAAGGGAGCACCGTCAGACTCGCCTCCCTTCCCTGGGCCTTACTGAGTCCAGTTCAACCAGGCGCTTCCTCGTCGAGTTAAGGCCGTGTTTTAAGATTGTAGGATATTGTAGGGTATATCCAACGAGTTACTTCCATCCTCTGTCCCACTTTGCAACTTCCCTATGACCTCATCTCCCATTTCAAGGAGAATTCATTGGAATAAAGTGTCCTCTTGACCAAGAGAGGAATGCAGACTCTGTCAACACTGGCTTCCATCTTCCTTTCCAGCCTCATTTTTGATATCGCCTAATGGGGAACAGACACTGAACTCACTCACTCACTGCGGCATCTCGTCTCCACGGCTCTGATCCTGGGGGGACACTGCCCTCCCAGATTACCCTGGACTGAGGTGGTCATCTTCCACCTGACCCGATGACCCTGGGTTGAGGTGGTCATCCTCCACCTGACCCGATGACCCTTGGACTGAGGTGGTCATCCTCCACCTGACCTGATTACCCTGGACTGAGATGGTCATCTCCACCTGACCCGATTACCCTGGACTGAGGTGGTCATCCTCCACGTGACCCTATGACCCTGGACTGAGGTGGTCATCCTCCACCTGACCCGATGACCCTGAACTGAGGTGGTCATCTCCACCTGACCCGATGACCCTTGGACTGAGGTGGTCATCCTCCACCTGACCTGATTACCCTAGACTGAGGTGGTCATCCTCCACTTGACCTGATTACCCTGGACTGAGGCAGTCATCCTCCACCTGACCCGATGACCCTGGACTGAGGTGGTCTTCTCCACCTGACCCGACTACCCTGGGCTGAGGCGGTCATCTCCACCTGACCTGATTACCCTGGACTGAGGTGGTCATCCTCCCCCTGACCCGACTACCCTGGGCTGAGGCGGTCATCTCCACCTGACCTGATTACCCTGGACTGAGATGGTCAGGGTACTTCTGACCCTAGTGGTCAGGGTGGTCAGTACTTCTTACTTTTTTCCTTTAAACTGTTGGGTTTGTGGCCCACACACAAGGCTCCATGCAAGTAGTGAAGAGCTCATCTTCTGTCTGCTCCTAGTCTGTCAGGCTCACAGGTCCCTCAGAATGAAAGAACCAGAGACGGACCTGGGCTTACCGGGCAATAGTGGGTGTGGTGAACTGAACAGAAGAAGGGAGTCTGTCTTCCCGATGTTCCGGGTAGGGGTTTCCTGGGGGACAAATCTAGGCAGCAGTTAGCCAAGAGTGTCAGAAGCTGAGAAAGGTCTCCATGTCGAATCACATTCCTTTGCTTTTTCCATTGGTTCCGGTGTAGATATCTTATGACAATTAGTGGTAAGTATTTCCAAGTCCCACAGAAGTTCCCTGGATTCCTGAAGGCTTTGCTCAGCTAATCAATAAATATTTTCTTAGAAAATTGAAATACGTTACAAATATTCAGAGGCGGTTAACAGAATATGACAACTGACCTGTCTCCTCTCACTCCAAGACCCACACTCTGAGCTACAGGTGTGCGGGTAGGGGAGAAGTTGAGTCTTCTTAGGTTCTAACAGGTAGGTAGCTGGGTTTCTATCATGCTTCTACAACCAGTCATATCCTGTCTTCCTCTCTTTCTCCCCTTTCCCTTCTCCATAACCCCCCCCCCCCAATTCTCTCTCAGTTGGAATGCTTTCAAGCCCACTGGCAGTATCTCAGACCACATGAGTATTCATCCTAGCTAACAAGTCTGGCAGTAGTGCCAGGGTTAAGTCAGCACTTGTCAAGGTCATGGCTCTGGGCCAATATGCTCTGTTAACTTTTGGGCTTTCCTTTAAAGTTTCAAGATGGAAGCCCACCTATAAGCATGATATTCCAGCTATGAAGAGGGCCACAAGAGAAGGAGCAAAGGGACTTTTCTCCCCCAACCCTCTCTGCTTTATCAGGAAGGAGACCTTTCCCTATTGCCCCAAGTAGACCACTCTGACGTTCATGGGTGTAATGGTCGAAGAGGAACTGGAGTTCCAGGATTGGCTTAGAGTAGCCATGATGTGTCTCAGGCATAAATATTCACGTACTTATAAAATATTATAAAATGTGGGGAGGGGGCCCCATTCTGTAAGCAAATGAATATCTGTGTCCAAAGCTGAACAAATGTGGGATTAAATTAGCAAAGAAAGATGGAGAGTGACTTCGGAGGGAGACTACACCCCTATGTGGTTTTCAAAGGGTTCCTCATAGCAGGTGGGTGTATGGGGGAGAACATAGCATGTTTGGATGAGATGTCTTAGCTTCAAATCTGGCTTTGCTATCAGTTAATTGTAACATCTTTCATGGTTTACTTTGCCCACACCCTGCCTCAGTTTCCTAGTACGTAGAGGCTATGAGGATGTCCACGGAGAGGCAGATAAGCACAGCTACTGTTTTTTGGGTACTTGTGTGTGTTCCAGGCATTATGGTGGCAGAATTCCGAGCTGCCCATCTCCAGGGTCCACACCCTGCAGAATCGCCTCCCCTCCAGGGTGAGTGGAACTTATGAATATGATGGATCCCACATCTCAGTGGTGGCCTGTGGCAAAGGTGAAAAGGTTTAATTAAGACCCCAATCAGTTGACTTGGAGTTAATCGAAGGAAGCTTATCATGGGTGGGCCTGATCCAATTAGGTTAGCCCTTTAAAAGAAGGTCAAGCCCTTCCTTGAAGTCAGAAGCACTGGGGAAGAGTGACTATCTTTCTGTGGCTGACTTGGAAGAAGAAAGTTGCCATGAATTCTATAGCCTTGAATAAATGAATTCTGCTAGCCAGTTAAGGGAGCTTACAAGTCAAACCTCTGATGAGAACATAGCCAGCAGACACTTGGGTTTCAGCCTTGCAGAACTTTGAGCTCCCAGCCACACTATGCCAAATTTATGACCTACAGAAACCATGAGATTATAAGTAGGTGTCATTTTAAACTGGTGGCAATTTGTCACACACCCAGGTGGCATGCCTAAGTCATTATAGACCTTACCCACCCAATGCTCACCACATCCTGATGGAGATGGGACATTGTCTCTTAGGGCTGTTGTGAGTAACAAACCATGTGGCAGGTGTTCTCAGCCATGTAATATGCACATTATTTAGGTACCTTCTTTCTCTTTCTCTTATTGTCACCTCCAGGTACATCTGCTTCCTAATCCTCTATCATTGAGAAGGCCAGATGGAGAAAAGCAAATGAAAAACCCCACTTCTGTTGCATTTCTAACTGAGCACACTGGCAAACAGCATGGCTGGTTATGAACAGGTGATCTCTGCCTCACACGCAAGCTCTTTAAGGACCAAGTGGCACATTAAGCCTGGCACGTGGTAGGTTCCCGGGCATCATACATGGAATTGCATTTGGGGAAGTAGATCCCAAAGCTGATTGAAATAACGATTTTAAGTTGCTTGAAGCTTCTCCTTAGTCTATGTTATGCTGGGCTCCGACTGCAGCCTGTAATTGGGTTCAGATGGGGTCTCACTCAGCATGGGTCTTTGGATTTGTTTGTTGTTCTCTGTCTAGAGCAGCAAAGAGAAAATGTTCATGTTCATTGAGCTTCTTATTGACCTAAGCAGTGTGGAGTCTCTTTTGATAGAGCTTGTCTCATGCCACCGCAGTTCAGAGTCACTGCGATCATGAGTGTGTGAGCAGGAGATGCTCAAGCTTGGCATCCTGCTCTTTATTTTGCATATTCACAATCAGGTGGAATTCAGAGGGGACACAGGGTCCTCTCTCTGACTCTGATGTCTTGTTACAGAAGAGAAGTTCACCGAGCCCCCTAATCATCAGAGACCTGATAGGGTCTGATTCAGAACTGGGAAGACAACAAAGCTCCTTTGTGAGAGAAAAGCAAACAAAATTAAGCCAAGCTGGGGAGGCTGGAACCAGATGATCCTCGCCCATGGAGCTCAGGCAATTAACACAGCATGGAGGTGATGTCTTCCCCAGAGGTGTGTGCACCAAACCTTAGAGATGTGTGGCCCAGAAAAATTCGGCCTCTTGCTGACTTTCAAATAGAGAGAATTCACTCTTTCTCAGGGAATGTGTCTGAACTATAAACTGTGCACTCTCCCTCTCTGAGGTCTGAACTAGCAGATTTAAATGTCAGTCATCAGATCAGCAGAGTTTTATTGCCCTGACATCTATTAATATTTTGCATTTGAACTCGGGAGGTCTGGTCAACTGGATTGAGCTGAACAGTCAGGGTAAACACTTTTGCAGAGACATCATCTGAGGTCTGTCTTTTCTGTAAGTATCCAGAGCAACTCCAGGTCCTCTCTGCAGAATGTTTCCCATTTCCCATCAATGTTCTTTCCGGTGGGACACACTCGTCTTGGCCCCGGGCTCTTTACTGAGGACGACCTTCCACCAAGCAACATCCTTCCTCCCAGGGTGAACTGGGACGCAGTGTATGTTGGCTTTTGTGCAGGTGTTTCCCCATTTATTGTTATTTTTAATTCACATTCATTTTCTTGGTATTTTCCCTAAATCTATGAAAGTTTAAACATATTTTTAAACATTTAATGTGAACTTGCTGGAAGTATGCTCACTTGGGAATCGTATTGTTATTTATGACGTTCCTGGAAACAGGAGGGTGGTGTTAGATCCAGTTGCATGTTAAGAAAGTAAATGACTTTTGAAGGCAACGTGTTTGGCTCCTACCCAGAGGGCCCCGTCAGCCCCGGCCTGCAGCTGGGTAACATTACAAGGCAATATTACCCAATTTCCATGTAACTGGCCTATCAACACGCCAGTGGTCTCCTCCAAGAGCCATTTGCAATTCTAAGAGAAAACTCTGAGATCAGTGGGCAGGAAATGAAAGCTCCTCTGAGGAATTAGCCAAGTCTTTGGCTGGGTGGGAGGGTGAACGCTGTTCTGCAGAATGCAGGTGACGAGGCCCTTCTCCGGGTGCATCCGCTGTGCTAACTCCCCCGGCCCCTCAAGTCCAGGCTGCCGGGGCTCTTTCCTGTGTGTGGTGCACATGGTGGAGCATGGACCCCTGTGGGCAGCCCTGGGATCTGCTGTGTAGATAGGGGCTCTTTTCTCCATCATGGGCCACGAGGTGGAGGTGAAGGCAGGACCTAAGATCGAATATCTTGAAAGGAAGCAGTGCTTAAGAAACACATTGAACTTCCCATTCCATAGTCTGAAAGATTGATTGGGAAGGAAAGATAGGCAGAAACATGGATAAAACAGCTCTAATAGTGTGGCAGGGACACGGAGTGTCGGGTGGGTGAGTTTCCCCTAAGCTTTGCAGTCTCTTGTTCTAAACTGGCTCAGAACTTTCGTGTCACTCGGAACAGTTCTTGTGTTGGTTTATTCAGGTTCCCTATTCAAAGCTGCTCTGCTCTTTTTGAAAAGATATTTTATAGACACCATAGTTCTAAGACTCTGGGCTTATTTAGCCTAACATGAAAAAGAAGAACATGCCAAACACTCCAGCTCATGCACAGGCGTTCAGGCACCAACTGTTCATGCCCAGCGTACAGCAGGTGGGCAGGGACGGGTGAGCAGGGGCAGCAGGTGATTAAGGTAAACTGAGGCAGAAAACCTGAGCACAGCGAATCTGAGATCCAGCTGCTCTCCATGGGGTGTGAGCTCTAACTAAGAAAGCTAGAAAATCTGGATCTGAAGGATTGAACCCAAGCATTACCACTGACCTGGTGACCCCAGGGTTGGTTTTCAGACATGCATCTCAGTGGTTCAAACTAGGGGCATCTAGCTTCAGGTACAAGAGTATCCAGGTGCTCCGTGGCTACCGGCTCACCCTTTCACTGTGTTGACACAGCTCTTCTCTTGGGGGTGGGGGAGGTTGGGTTGGGATCAGCAGTTCCAGGCCAGCAATGGTGTTGCCAGCTGGGCAATCTCAATGAGAAAACAGCATCTGTTTCCAACAGAGTTCTGGCAGAAGTCCTGATATGTGATAACCCCTCTGATTGGCAAGGCGGAGCCACGCACCTGCTCCTGGGTGGTGGGGAGGTGCCGGTGGACAGCAGCCCCACCTCTATCACATAGACTGAGCGTGCGGCAGCACGTTCCCAGTGGGAACTGGGAGTGAGAGAGTTCTGGCAGGTGGAGATGTCATGTTGGTCCTGAGCCTGAACCTCTACAGAGCTGCCTCACTTCGTGGGATGCTTTCCCCGAACTCTCTCACTAGCCACGCTGTGTCCAACTCTCCTTTGCTGTTACTTAGCAGATGTCTTGGTAGATTCAATTGCTTTCTGGTCTCTGTGGTTATTAAAATTAGTTCAGCTCTGTTTAAAACTCCAATTTTGTAAATGTTTCTAAACTCTTCTTGACCTCATGTGAGTAAGAGCCTCACGGGAGGAACTTGGAGAACAGGTGTGTGTGTGGGGGGAGAGGATGTGAGGGGATGTGTGTGTTGGGGTCACTCCTGTCCCCTCCACCCTGCCCTGGGCTCTCCCTCCTCTGGCTCAGGCATCCCTGGGAGAGAAGGGAAACTGAAACCCCACAGGGCTCTCCAGTGGGGAGCTGTCCCTGGTCCTGAACGGTTCAGCTGGGTCTGCTGGCTCTGCTGATGAGTGCAGAGTGTGGTTCTTTGGGGTGTGGTGTTCACTCTTATTGCAACAGCCTCTGTCACTCAGGATGATTGGGGGGATCCAAGTCTCCATCCTCCCCTCCCCCACCTGCATCCTCATAACTCCTGCAAACTCCATAGTTCTTCATAGAGAACCAAGAGAATTCCAGAAGGCTTTTCTGTGCACGCTGAGGATTGTGGAGGACCAGGATCGGGTGGCAGCTCCTTCTTCTTCCTTCCAAAGCCCATCACACACCGTTTTCACCTTGTCCTGCTGGAGCCGGAATTGCAGCCCATGAATTACAGGGGACCCATACCATGCTCTCACAAGGACCCTTTCACAATGTGCTCCCAGCGTCAGAGCGTGTCTGCAGGTCTTATTGGGAGTGGGCACTTTGTAAGTAGGTGACCACAGAATTGATTGGCCAAATCTGGGCTCTCAGGAGAGGGGGGGGTGTATCAACAAAGGCTCTGAGAACGCAGGCAACACTGCCCCAAGCAAACCAAGCCATCCTATCTGTAAGTGATTCTTCTGGAGCCCCACACTCTCTAGTTGATTTGGGGTGGAGAAATATGAAGCTTTCCTGTCCTGTGGAAAGGCAAGGAGCTGACCTCTCCCCGTGATCCCCGTTCCCACTCCACAAGCCTCAGCCTGACGGTCCTGATGACGCTTCCATTTTTGTATGGGCTCCGGAGAAGGGGGAGGGGTTGGCGTGGCAGCTGATGGGAGATGCTCCTGCTACCTGAGGAAGCGCAGGTGTGGGTCCTTCTGGCTTCTCAGAGGTCCTCTTCAGCTGGGCTTCACAATTACAAATAATAGGAAAATCCTTTGGCTAATTTAAGTAGAAAATGAATTTATCCAAGAACACTGGCTACCCTCCAAATCTCTGGAAGAGCCCAAGAACCAGATTTGTGAGCTATAGAGGAAAATAACACCCCAGATTGGTTATGCACCACCAATATTTCAGCCCTGCTCTGCAGCTGTGCTGTTAGAACCCTGGCCGCTGGGGCCACTTCAGATGCAATATCCCTGCTGCCCGCCCTTGCTGGAATACATTTCTCACACCCCTGCTTCTTTGCTCTGTCAGCTGCCAAATCGAAACCTGGGGAGTGTGCGTCTGGCTGCGGGAGCCCGAGTCATGTGCTCCAGTCCTGGAGGCAGAGGAGGGAAGGCAGGCATTGTACCATCTGGAATGTTCTGTCTCTACAGGAGGTGGCCATCTCTGCATCCCCAGGTGGGTCTTTCCACAAGCCTAGAGAGAGGCTTCAGATGCCGTGAAGCAAAAGACACACACTGTCCACCTACCTTGCTCAGGGTGACCAGCAGAAAGATAGTCCCCAAAGACATCAGTTCCCTGGGCTCTGTGCGTATGTGACCTGATTATGGCAAAAGTGACTTTGCAGATTTGATTAGGTTGAGATGGGGAGACTACCCCAGATGATCTGGGCAGCCCCCAAAAGGCAATCCATCCCCAGGGCCCTTGTAAGAGGGAAGTGGAAGGGATTTGACCACAGAAAGGGAGGGAAAGCTGCCCCAAAGGCAGAGAGGGGAGTGACGAGTGACCGAGGAACAGGCCCCTGGCCACGCAAGGCAGGAGCCTCCAGAAGCCAGAAAAGGCCGGAAAAAGCTGCTCCCTCTGAGCCTCCAGGGGAACAACAAAGTTTCAAGACGTCACCCCATCAATTCTATTTTGGACTTTTGGCTTCTGGATCTATAAGATAATCAATTTAGGTTGCTTTAAGCCAGTGAGTTTGTGGTAGTTTTGCTACAGCAGCAACAGAAAACTTATTACTCAGTAAATATTTGTGGATTGAACAAAGAAGGGAAGGGTCTTTCCCACCCTGTTTGCAGGCACAGAGCAGCTGGGAACAGTGGGGTCTTCGGAGGAGGAGGAGCTGTTCTGCTATGTGGTCAGCAGGGACTTTCAGCTGCTGCTGGGGAGAGAATCATCTGTAAAGGACCCTTCTCTTGTGCAATGTAGCCTTGGAGTTTAAACCGTGGGGAGAGCGATTTCTGCAAGCCTCCCTTCGAGCAGGCAAATAAGGGCGCTGTTTGGAGGCAACAAGCCACATGCAGGGCCACGATTCAAAAGTAACTCACGCTTGAGGACTTAGGAGGAAACAAAAATGTTCAGAGAGGAATTGTTGAGGCAATAGCTCTTATACCAGCTGGAACATTTATCACACCCTGTGCCTGTGCCATTGGCAGCAACTTCCGCCTCTCTCTCAACCTCCTCTGGGGAGAAGTTCCTCTGCAGCTGAGTTCTCTCACGGGGCTGGGAGGGGCAGGCCGTGCAAAATCCCCGAGCAGATGGGGCTCCGTCCCTCTCCTTTGCCCTCTGTGCTCCCTAGCCGGCGGTGGTGTGGGAAGAACAGTGGGGTCAATGGCTTGCCTACCCTGTGGGGCGTCTGAGTGGGGTGGGGGCCAGGAGCAGGTGGCACAAATAGCCCCGTGCTCAGCGTCAATGAGCTCAGCTCAGAAAAGCCGACAGCTTTCTCCCATTGCTGATAGAATGCACTTCCTTAAAATGCATCTTTTAAAATGGTGTTTCTGTTTTGGTGAAGGAGTATTTGAAGGGGATAATCAAGCCCTAAGGTAGGGAGATGAGAAGCTTCCTCTGGAGCCCTCTGGGGTCTGGGGTGCGGTCTCTGAGTTCCCTGCCCTACTGCCCTCCCACCCTGTTGGAGGGTCCTGAGCACTGCACGTTTTTATTTCCCAGCATGTCCTTTTCTTGTAAAGAGGCCGTTCACTGTGTGATCATTTCCTTAATGTCCATCTGCTCTGCTGGAATGGAGGCCCCATGGGACAGGCCCGAGGCTGTCCTGGCCATAGCTATACCCCGGCCCACGTCCACCCCTCTCCCACATGGCCCTGTGCAATCTTCTCTCTGCTATTATCCATTGCTGAAGCTAGCAGGCCCATGTACGTGTTTGTTTGTTCAGTCTTTGCCGGCACCCTCAGCCGGGGGAATCCTCTTTCTGGAACTCACTGGACTCTCTCGGCCTGCTTTGCTCACTAGGTAGACGGGAGGTACAGCGATAGCCTCTGCCTTTTTATTCCATGCCAAGACAAATCCGTCAGGGCGACCCCCGGGTCTCTGCCCCCCACTTACTGGCTGACTTGTTTAGGGAGTGAGTTTGGGGAGGAACTGGCCCATGTAGCTGCCCCTTGGGCTCTGAGTTGGGAGCTCTGCCCTGCAGGGACACCCTCACACCTGCCCCTGCCTCATCTATACTCGGGGTTACTCAGCCCACCCTGCAGCACACTTCCCAGCCAGCCTGTGTCAGCAGTGAGGCCAGGCTTTGATCTTCATTGGCCCAAATCCCGCTTCTATGTCTTTGCAGCTCCAAGCTTGATCAGAGAAGAAAAGGGCCATTCAGTGACCTCGACCCCCTGCACAGCTTCTCCCTAAGGCCTGGGAAGGTGACTCAGTGACTGCACTTTACAGGTACTCAACTTTTACCTTTAAACAGATGGGTGCACAGACGAAGATTCAACGCGCAATGTAATGATTTGCAAATATGTAGGTCCCTATGAAAGTTTTGAGACCGACCGCGTTATGGTCCATGATTTCACTTCCAAGAGACAAAGTCGGCGCTGCCGGGAGGGCTTCGTTTGTTTCTATCTGTGCAGATTTTGTGTTTCTTCATCTTCGCGCATCTCAAAAATTTGTAATGACCCATGTAGCAGGCATTACAAATATTCATTGAAATGTTTAATTAAATTAAATCGTTATCTGTGAAATTTCTCCTAAGTGCTCAGCACTGTGCTGGGTCCTGGATTCTCTGGGCGAGTCCCAGTGATTAACAGAGACCGCAGGATAAACTGGCAGGTCTGCGGGAGTGAATTAGGCTGGGAGTTATTGGTGTTTATTATTTCGGCAAATGTCATTACCAATTGAAATTTCAATACTATTAGCCAATGAGCCAACAGGATGCCTAAATTTACTCCGGGCTCATGTTGATCAGAATCACCAGCTGAAGTTGCCCGAGGAAGGAACAAGTAAATGAGTTTTCTTTTTCTCTCCCACGCTCCTTCTTCCTCCGCCCACCTTTGCTGTTGACAAAAACAGAGGCGTGACTCTTAAAAGTAAGAATTTTCTATTCCGATGTTGAAAGGCAACACCACACTTGACTTTAATTTTCTAAATGACCCAAGTTTGACAGGGATTTGGAATCGATGGTGTTGTGGATAAAGCAATTCGAATTCAATTATTTTAAAACCTTAAACATGGTGTGTGTGTGTGCCTGTGTGCGTGTCTGAAGTTCTCCTGGCTGGAAGGTTTGGATTTCCAAGCGATCCCATGGCAGAACGCCCCCTAGGCTGCCTCCCCCTCCACCCTGTCTCAGGATATGCATTTCCTGACTGATGGCAGGTCTTGGGCGTGCTATTTAGGAGGACGGCCTCTTTTATTGAAAAGGATACTGATGTCCATCCAACTAATAGGAAGTAATGGATCAGTTCCACGAAGAACTCTCTTTAGAATTTCAGAAAATGAGCGTTTGGGGAAATGACATTTAAGATGTTAAAGTGGATATTTTTAACGTAATTGGAGGCTTCCACATAATATCCAGTATGAAGTTGATCATATATGCTGGAGTTGGTTGGATAAATTAGAGAGGCAATTTTGGTTTCCATCAAGAAAATGTAAAAAGGCGGCACCTGTGGCTCAAGGAGTAGGGTGCTGGCCCCATATACCAGAGGTGGGGGGTTCAAACCCGGCCCTGGCCAAAAACTGCAAAAAAACAAAAAAGAAAGAAAATGTAAGAAAAAAAAAAATTACTTTTTTGTTTGCTAAAGAGTGTGCATGTGTGCCAAGGAAGCATGTCAACTAACCTCTCTTGTTCCCTGATATTTGGGGAGGGGGTGTCAAACCCCAAATCCAGCCACATATCTAAAGCATTAAGTTAGGCTGGGTTAGGCCACATGTGGTGGCTCATGCCTGTAATCCTAGCACTCTGAGAGGCAAAGGCAGGTGGATTACTTGAACTCAGGAGTTCGAGGCCAGCCTGAGCAAGAGTGAGACTCTGTCTCTACTGAAAATGGAAAAATTTGCTACGGTCATGGAGGGCACCTGTAGTTCCAGCTACTTGGGAGGCTGAGGCAAGAGGATCGCTTAAGCCCAAGAGTTTAAGGTTGCTGTGAGCTAGGCTGAGTGACAGAGTGAGACTCTGTCTCTGAAAACAAACAAAAAAATACTGGGTTAAGTCTGCCAAGATTTCAGCTAATAAATAGCATCTAGGAAACAGCCTTCCCAGATCGGCTGGACTGCAGGGGCAGAACTGGGTGTGGGCTGTGTTTCTCCTCCTCCTCACCCAGTGCGCAGCGCGGGAGGATCTCATCTGCTGACCTTTGCTCCCTGTTTTCCTCTCCCGAAAGAAGTCAGGATGCAGGAGGTGCTGCTTCAAGGGGACCGATGACATTTGGCGAGTGGTTTGTGTGTTGCTGAGAAAAGATTCCTGGAAATCCGCTCATGGAAGACTCAGAAATCTAATTGACTTAATTACAGGATGGAAGGAAGGGAATAACCATGCATACGCCAAGAGGGACCCAGATGTCACTTTGAATCATTTTGCCTCCCGGTAAACTGTTTTCAAGTAGGAAAAAGGAAAAGCTTGAAGCTTAAACAAAAGCAGCTCAGCTGGAAACAGATGTGTTCCCTGACACCACGGCAAGGCAGACACACACAGTCACTCGGCACCTCGGCCCTGCTCTCCTGCGTCCCCAGCGAGCTGGCTTTCAAGGTCAAGTTAACAGCGCACAGCATCCTGCATCTGCGTCCTGACAGTGAGTGACAGCAGGCCCGGGGCTGGCAGGGCAGTCACAGAAGTGGATCTTCATGAGCAATCAAAAAGAGATTAATGGGTTTTCACAGTTCTGGATTTCACTTGTACTGAAAATGAATATTTGTAAGTGCTGGGGGAATCTTCTGGAATAAAGAATATGGACAAAGACATGTATATGTGTATGTGTATATATATATATCCTGGCATATTTTTCCCCTAAGCATCTGACCATGGCTTTGCAGAAATGTTGAAAAGGATACAAACTGGGCAGACACATTATTTGAATAAAGACATGGGAATTTTTAATCATTCTGGCAATATAAAGGTGAATTCCTGTCACCTCTACCTGCCCTGACAGGACGTCATTCCCCTATTTTACTTTGCATGAGTCCAAACCGGCCAACCATGGTATTTCTCCAAGCACCCCAACCCCGGGGTGTGGGATCTGAACCCTGAGTACCTGAGGGGCTAGTTTTTAATTCAGCCTCCAGGGCCTCGTCATTTCCCACAGAGAGTCCCCTGTGAACAACACTAGCCTACTTGGCCAGTTAAAAAGTATGTTTTTCCCTAACATTAAATCTAATCAGCTGTTAGAGGGCAGAACGTGGGCTGTCCTTGGTCCTAGGGCATTCCAGTCTGCCCACAGCATTCCTGAACACACAGCCTCAGTGTACTAGGGCACGGGGTGCGTCTCACCTGAACTTTTGGTGTCACGTCAGGCGCTATGCCCACCATGTCTTCCTCCTCTTCACCTGCCCAGTGTCCTGCTCAGCGATTGGCTGACCGATGGTCAAGGGGCCGGAGGACGGTTCTGCAGTGAGATTCAATAATGGACTCCTGAGGTCACGGCTTTAGTCATGACCACTTTGTTTGCCCCTGGGATCTTTGCAAATATTGAATAACACAAAAAACACATGGTAAGATACCAGACCGAGTTTCTGGCCAAAAGCTGACCTCAGTTCCAGTTGAATGTGATGTGACGATGTCTTTATCTGAGAAACCCGTGAAGGTTGTCTTATCTGAAATACTCTGTCCTGTTCTATTACGCTAAAAGAGAGAGAAAGGAATAAGAGTTTCTTTCTATAGACTTCTGAGTATTTAATAGGCCAAGGAACTCTGGGTGCTGATGGAATGCGGGTCCCCTCAGGGAGATGGCCGTCCACACCTCCGGGTCCTAAGTGCGCTGTAGGGCAGTGGTCCCCAACATGTTTGCAGTTTAATGAAAGACAAATTTTCCATGCACTGGGGAGGAAGGAATGGTTTGGGGATGACTCAAGCACGTTAAATTTACTCTGCACTTTATTTCTATTATTATTGTGTTGTAATATATAAGGAAATAATTATGCAATTCACCATAATGCACAATCAGTGAGCTTGTTTTCCTGCGACTAGATGGCCCTGGCATTAGCATCCTTGCCTCAGATCCTCATCAGCATTAGATTCTCATAAGGAGGTGAAACCTAGACCCTTTATGTGTGCAGTTTGCAGTAGGGTTCCCAGTCCTCTGAGAATCTCATGTTGCTTCTGGAGGGACAGGAGGCAGTGATGCTAGTGATGGCCTGTGGCTGTAAATACAGATAAAGCTTTCCTGTCGCTCACCTTCTGCTGTGTGGCTGTGTTCCTAACATATCATTGACCACGGCAGTTCTGCTGCTCAGGGCTTGGGCACCACAGCTGTGGGGACTTGACACAGGGGGTGTCCAAGTCAAGAGCTTACTCAGGCATGCGCAGAGGGATGGAGCCACGTGGAGTGTGGATCTACAACACCTTCTGGAGGAGATGCTTTTCGGCTGAGCCTTAACAGGTGCCATTTAGGCATTTGGGGGATTCAGGAGGGGAATTCCTGATGCAGGGTGCTGTGGGGTGCAAGGTCAGAGTCAGGGACTCACCAGGGATGCACAGGGGCAGTTGGAGAGACACAGATTGGTGGGCAGATAGGCAGGACGCTTGACTCACTACCCAGCAGTCTCAGACCACCATGCAGTGCCCTCGCCCTGTCAAAGGCTGGGCATGCAAAGACTGACAACTGGACTGAGTCTTTCTCCCCTTATGCCTCTTACTGTCTAGCTGGAGAGTCAGACAGTAAACAAATAAGCACACGATTAAATGTGCAATTGCACAGAGTGCTACTCAGCCACAGAAAGGAATGGAGTAAAGTCTCTCGCAGCAACTTGGACAGAACTGGAGGTCATTATCCTAAGGGAAGTGTCTCAGGAATGGAAAAACAAAGGCCACGTGTGCTCTCCAATAATTTGGAGCTAGTCTATGGGCACAAAGAGATGTAAGGGCCATAGGAAGTCAAGGAGATGGCAGGAAGGAGCGAAGGAAACACCTACCTCTCAGGTACAATGAGCACCATTTGGGTGATAGGCGGGCTCACTAAAAGCCTGGCCTTAAGCAGTATAAATAGTACCCATGTCACAAAAACATCTGTACTCCCCTTATATTTTGAGCTAACTAACTAAATACTTAAATAAGTAAATAGTCAAAGGACTCTGAAGGAAAAGGAAAACAGGTACAGCAGCAAAAAGGCATCTCAGAAAGGGGACGCCTCAGCAAGGGCCACCCCAAGAAGATGACCCAGAGGAGCAGAGTGAGTCAGCGCCTGGACAAGAACCAGCCACATCAGTGATTTTCAATCAGCGTGCCACAGAGAAAAATTTTAAGATCATACTAAATTATTTTCAAAAGCATTCAAAGCATGGTAAGCATAAGAACATATTCTTTTTTTCTACTCTTTTTTTTTTTTTTGATCAACATAATTTAAGTGTGCTGTGGAAGTTTAACTATAGGTTTTCCATGAGATAAAAAAGGTTGAAAAACAGTGAGGCTCGTGGACGATGAGGGAGAAAGGGTGCTCTCTGAGCCACGTGGGCAGTGATGGAGAAAGGGTGCTCTCACAGCCCTCAGGGCCACAGGAAATGTCTACCACTGATCATCACCAGCGACCCCCTGGGGTTCCCAAGTCCATTCACCTCCAGGCTCCAACATAACGCTGTTCCTCCCAACACCTGGGAAATCAGCAGCCCCTGAGACGCATCTCAGCACTGGCTCTGGCAACCAACTCCTGTGGTCTCCGTTGAGTGTTATTTCACCAAAAGCAATTCAAATCTCAAATCATCTTTACTGCGGCTGCAGATTCTACCAGCTGCCTGGGAATGCTCTTACCTCCAAATGATTAGTAAATGACAAATAGTTTTCTCCTTTGCAATGTTCTCCCCAGAGGGTTATTGACACCATGGAGAGGAAAATATTCCAGAAGATATGGTATTGTCAGCAGCCATGGAGTAGCCTTGTAAAGAGCAACTGTAACAGTAAAAACATGATCTATAAAGTCAGCAGGCCTAGAAGAGAGAGAGGGGTAAAAGTTACTGGAGATAAAATTGCCTTTTATGGGAACAGAAGGTACCACTGTTGCTCTTGTAACTGGTGAGCGTCCTATGAGTATCACTAGCCCCTTTGTCAGTCCCCAAGTCAATCTATTGGCTGTTCATCTTCACCCCATATCAGAGTGGGTTAGACAAGGTTATTTTGGTTAAACTGATTTTTCTTGCCAGGAATGGGCAATTGGCACAGTGACCACACTGTCTAGTTAGAGAGAAATGTGCTGTTTGCAAAATTGGATTTTGGCTAAGGAAGGGCCAACAGTTTCTCTCTGAATTAAAGAGAAAGTAGATTTATTAGGGGCAGGCTTTCCACCGTAGGATCTCATAGATATTTAAGCCAAACCCCCCTAAAGTCAGATGTAATAAACGGGAGTTTCCACTTAGTGTGGGATGGATGAGATCACCTCCGGTGTGTTGACTCCCTGTTTGGGAACCCTAAGTTCTGAACTCATGTATACTTCAGTTTCTTGGGATAAAATCCACTCTGTGAAATTAGTTGACTTTCTCTAAAAGGATTCGTCGCCCTGGCATTGACAAGCGTGTTTTGGGAGGTGCAGACATCCTCATGCTGCTTTGGCTTGGGTGGTGCACTCGGCTGCCGGGGATGGTAGTTGGTAGTTCTCCTTTGCCTAAGTTTCCTGACCAGGGCCTGGGCCTTGTTGGGAGATATGTCTGCCTTTTAGTGCCGGTTTATTTTCACATTTTCCTACACTTGCACAGACTCCAGGGAAACTGCTTTATCCGCAAATCCAATCTTTATTTTCCAACACCTCTTTTCCCTTGAAACACCTCTACTCATAGCACATACCTTTTGTAAATAAAAGTCTCTTCTGGTTCCAATTCCTTCCTTCATTCATGGGACATGCATTTCTTGGGCGTTTTCCATGTGCCAGGCGCTGTCCTTAGATCAACCGTTAAGAATTCCCACAGCAATTTGCGCAATGCCTAAAGCACTCCATGTGTTGGACAAACATTTGCAGGATGCCGAATGGATGATTACGCAGCCTGATTTCAGTTTTCTAACCCCTCCTACTTGGTTACAAGCTCCTTAAGGCCGTCCTGTGTGTGTGCCCCTCTTCCCCTCTTGTGGGCATAATAGGCGATTCTAACATTGTCTAAAACCAAGCAAAGAGAACCCTGAAGTCAATTAGGCCTGTAAAAGTCCACAGTTCAATTAGCCATCATCATTTCCTAAAGTGAAAGCAATCAGAGAGGCCACATGAACAATTAGTGGTTAGTACAGGGCTCACTCTTACTCAGTAATTCACTGTTTGTGACAGTCAACTATTCTAATATTTTCTCTCTTCTTCATTCATTACCTGACTTGATTAGGAGCAGCTATTTCAATGTTAATGGGTATTTAATATTCTGGCCCAGCCTCTTGTGTGAAAGATTGTAAATAGGCTGGATTGAAACATTTCACACAAAGCCAAATCGATCTTCAGTCCTGCCGTTTCCCTGTTGTGGCTCAGTTTTCATACGGTGCTTGCTGTCGAGGCCGTGCTTGTGCACCCATCTCAGTGAGGGATCCTTATCAAATTACCTCCATCTGGTACATCATGAGGATAGCAATCCCAGGGATGGGAAAGAATTGCCAGCTCTTGGGAGATGAAGAAATGCATTAGAATCATGGGGATGAAGGTTCGGCAGAGCCTGCAGCCTCACCTCCACGTGAAGACCAGGTCTGCAGAGAGGCCAGCACCAGCTGTGAGGCATGTGATCTGTAGGCACTTGCTGAATTAGTAAATGACCCTACATATTCTCTTGGTCTGCAGCCAAGCTTTCCCTTAAGACCTTCCTAATATAAGGATGCACCCCCGAGCAATAAGGGATTATTTGGGAAGAGCAAGGACTGAGTGTTTATTTTAACCCTGCCCCAGAAAAGTATCTAGCACACTATAGGTGCTTGAAGAATTTATGTTCAAGAAATCAACCTTTAGGAAGGCAACCCACAAATTGTCCCTATACTAAGGTTCAAAGAAATGAATGTTCTGTTGTTAAAATGACAAGGGACTCTGTATTTACGTCAACCAAATGCAATTGTCTTGAGCATCTTGAGAATACAAAACAGTGTGTAGCTAAAGGTTATTCTGCCACAAAGGTGGCTTATGGTATCCAGGGACTACAGACGTGTCAGGTGCCTTGTAATTACCTTCCTTGTCCTTCCAAGTCAGATCTTAATTCTGCTCTGTATATTGGGGAATGATTATTCTGTGGAATTCTCAAACTGTTGACCTCAAGGGTCCATGAAGAACATGAAAGTGGCTTTGGGGGCAGGAGTGTCCAATCTGCTGCCCACGGGCTGCCTGTGTATTATGTGAAGACTGCTTTGCTTGTCTGTGGTGTTAGATACTGGGAAAGGTATATATTTTCTCATTGGCTTTCATTAGTATTTGTGTATTTAATGTGAGGTCCAAGACAGCTCTTCTTCCTCCAATATATGACAGAAAATAAAAGTGTTGGATACCCCTGCTGGGATGCACACACGTGTATATCTTTCCCTAAGACTTTCCATGTTATTCAGGGAGCTTGTTTTCTGTATTATGGTGTTGGAGTGAATGGAAAAGCTCTCATAATGGGCAGCCTATTTCTTTCCTTTCATTTGACTCCAGTGGTTGCTCAAAGCCTTAGAAACCACCATCTAAAAGAGCCAAATTAATCTTCATGAAAACCAAAAAGATTGGAGATCCTGGTGTGAAAGCTGAGAACTCCAAGGGGAAGCATCTGTCTAAGCAAGAGCCCCCTCCACATTGGAAGCGGACCCCCAATGGAGACCCTCAATATACGGTCATGATTGTGCTTAAGAACTATTTAGGGAGCTTTTAAAGAAAAAGAGTACCCAGCACTCATGCAGGGCTGGAAATCATTCCTATTGCCACGAGACAGACTAGAAAACCTCATTATTCAAAGGGAATTTTGTAAATGACACAGAGAGATCTTTCTGCAGTAGTGGAAAATAATTAGTCTAATTACTCCTAGACTAAATGCGCCTATGATCTGGTCTAACAAATCTTAAAAGCAAGACTGGAAAGGGTTGAACCTTTTCTGACTAAATATCCATTACCTAAAGGGTGAAACTTAAAATGTCTGAAGCATAATAATAAATGACTAGGCATGTAAAGAGCAAACAATATTACATACAAGGAGGGAAAAAGTAAGAAAAGTTGGAACTGATGCAGAATGGTTATAGAATTAGAAGGCAAGGCACTAAAACAGTTATTAGAACTCTATTCTGTGTTCAAAAGTAAATACAAGGAAGATTTTTTTAAAAGACATCAAATTTCTAGAGATGAAAACTACAATGTCTGAGATGAAAAATTCATTGGATGAAATAAGTAGTCAATTAGACATTGCAGAAGAAAAAATTTATGAAATTCAAGTCAGTGTTAGAAAGTGTCCAAACAAAATGCACAAAGAAAAGAGAAATGCAAAGAAAAGAGCATCAGTGAGCTGTGAGTCAGTTTTAAGTAGCCTAATATATGTGTAATTGGAGGCCCTGAAGAAGAAGAGAAAGAGAAAGGGACAGAAAAAAAAATATCTGAAGAAATAATGGCCACCATTTTTCCACACTCGACGAAAATTCTAAACCCACAGACACACAAAGGGGAAGAAACTCAAAGAAATGTTAAACCCAAGAAACATTTGTTAACTAATGAAATTAAATTATTCAGACCAATAATAAAGGAAAATTAACTTAAAAGCTGCTCGAGAAAAGGAGATAGATGTAAAGGGGAACAAAGATAAGAACAAGAGATTTGTTGCAAATACAGTGTAAGCATGAAGTGGAGCCATATCTGTAATGTACCGGGGGAAAAAAAATTGTCAACCTAGGACTGTATACCCAGGGAATATATGCTTACAAGAATGAAGGCAAGATAAAGACTTCTCTAAAGAGACAAAAACTGAAACAATTTATCATCAGCACTAAAACCAAATGTTAAAGGGAGTCCTGTGGGTGGAATAAAACTGATACCAGATGGAAAAACAGATTTAAGAGCTCCAGGAGACCCACTTTAAATATAAAACACACACAGGTTAAAAGTTAAGGGTGGAAATATATGTACCATACTAAGGCTACTCAAAAGAAAGCTGGGGTAGCAACCATGTGATAAACTACTACTCTACAACAAGAAGGAACAAGCTGTAGATACAAACAGCAACCTGGGTGAATCTTAAACTAATGATTCTGAGAAAAAACAAATATCTCCCCTAAAAAGAGCACATACCGTAAAATTACACTTATAAAAAATACAAAACACAAAATTATTTATTTTGCTTATATAAAATAAATTATCTATTATAAATACACTCATAGAAAACAGATCTATTGGTTGTCTGGGGGTGAGGGATTTAGGAGGGAGGGATTACGAAAGGGCTTGATGAAACTTTGGACACGGTAGGTATGTTCACCCTCTTATTTATAACAATAGTTTCACTGGTGTATACATACATCCTAACATAGCGAATTGTGTACCTTAAATATGTGCATCGTATTATATATTGACTATCCCTGCACTGAAGCATTTTTAAATTAAAATTAAAGTCATTAAAATATTAATGATCCCCTACTCTTACAGATTCTTACTTACTTTGTCTAGGGTGTGTTATGACCTGAACTGTTTTCCCCAAATGCATAGGTTGAAGCCCTAACTCCTCACATGACTGTATTTGGAGATAGGGCCCATAAAGAGGTAATTAAGGGTGGTAATTAAGTGAGGTCATATGGGTGGGGTCCCCATTCAACAAGAATGGTGTCTTAAGGAGAAGAAAATAAGGGTTGTGCTCACATAGGGAAAAAGACAGAAAGAAGACGGTCACCTGCAGCCAAGGACAGAGACCTCTCCAGAAACCACTCGTGGGGGCACTTTGATACTGGACTTCTCCCTCCGGAAGTGTAAGAAGGGAATTTCTGTCATTCAAGCCACCCCGTCATGGCAGCCCTGACGGGCTAACAGAGGGGGGTTTGAAATAACAGTGTTTTGCTAAAGCTCCCCAGGACATTTCTGTGAGTAGCTGGGACTATGACACGTGGCATTAGGCCAGTGTTGAGTCTGGGCTTGCTAAATGCAAGTTCTGACCCACCATCAAAACCTCATCAACCCTCTCTGAGATTGCAACTTCTGTTAATATACGACATCTAAGCAGAATCTTTCTGTACAACAGTCAGTCAAACAAGTTACTTGTCAAATTAGGACTTTATCTCCATTCAACTCAACAAATACGTGTACACACTCCATGCCAGGGATGGAGATGGGCACAGCGGACCAAAGTTATAATAAAGCATGGCCAGATGAGAAGCACAGTTTCCCAGCACTGAAATCCCATACCCTCCTACAATACGTGTTATAATTGAGCATGGTATTTTCAGCAAGCCAAACCTCTCTAGATACGATGGTCTTGTAACAAGTACCTGGATGTTCCATTTATTTATATTTTTATATTAATTTTAAAAAGTCAGTAAACAACATATATAGGAACCATCGAATTAATTTTTTTGGAAACATCCAGGCTTCCAAAATGATTGCAAAGGACTTGAGTTGCAGAATTAAAAAGCAGGTTCAGTCTGAGCCTTCAAGCTAAGAGTAATAATTAGTGCATGCACCATAAAACTGGGTTTTAATTAAGTATGTCTTTGAGTAAGAAAGAAATGTTATGAAGTGTAGTGCATAGAGAAAGCTTTCAAAATGGCATTGATAACATCCAGAAAAATGTCCGATATACTTGAGATGATTAAAAATGTAATTCATTTTAAAGTGAATCCACCAGACTGCTAATTTACTGAGATGTATCCTGACTTCATTCCATTCTTTTTTTTTTTTTTTTTTTCCTGAGACAGAGTCTTGCTCTGTTGCCTAAACTGGAGTGCAGTGGTGTGATTATAGCTGACTGCAGCCTCAAACTCCTGGGCTTAAGTGATCACCTGCCTCAGCCTCCTATTTGGGATTGGGATTATAGTTGTGGACATCACACTTGGCTCATTTATCCTTCAATGCTTAGAATACCTTCCTAGAAGCTTCTCAAGTGGGGCCACATTTTGCCTTGTCTGTCATCTGTCTGCTGTGTTCGGCAGCACCCCCCTGATGTCTGCATCAGTGAGCTTTGAGGAAACATACACAATTTTTGTTCAACCAAGTGCTTACTTGATGGGTCAGATGGAGAAAAGTTAGTGGCTGTCACTTTAATATTTCATGCACAAAAAGCACCATTTGTCGTTGAGGTGCATTGCTCTGTTATACTGTTTTCTATGAAGATGGTCTTAAATGAAAGTTTAATGACAGAATGTGATGTCTCTGCAGATTTAAAAACTGCAAATCAGACTGGCCGTCTCCATCAGAAACATCTGTCTGCTTCCATATGTGTGTGTCAGAGACGGAGAGAGGTGATTTTTCCCGGGGTCCCTACAGATGTGAGGCTCCATTTGGTGGCTCCTAGAAGTGCCAGCCAAGCATTTAAGCTTTGCAGAATGTGCCAGCTTTATTTTCTTACAGCTCCAAATTGACACTCGAGACAGCTGACGTCTTTGTTGATGAAAGGTAAAAAGTAGAGGTGGCACAGCTCCTGCAGCCAGCAAGGCAGCCGCGCTCAGCCCTGGTGACATAGGGACACTGTAAACATGTCCCTCTCCAGGGTTTCAGCCCAATAGCCAGCTCACATCCCTGTAAGACAAAACCAAAGACAAGAGGAAAGTTGGAACACAGGTATCTCCCTCCGCACTCAAGCCACAGCAACTGGATGTCTTTGAAAATTCGAAATTCATTTTTAAATGCACTTCCTATTTGGCAAATCACTTCTGGCTCATTCATACTGCACACAATGTAATACAAAAACCATCTATTGGCTATGACAATGTCTGTGATGTACTGTCTCGTTCTGTGAATAAACAGTAGCTTGCAGCAAAGATAAGGCATTGCTTACACACTAATAGGGACTGGAATTATGGTGAAATTCTAAATGGACAGTACTTATGGTAATTAGTTAAAAACCACTGACGGAAACAAAGTTCCCCGCTAGAATAACATCATTCAGACTTCAGCCTTCATTAAAACGGAAGCTCCTGATTCTTTGAGAAAATGGTCTTTATAATTTCCTACTTATCTTCCAAATGAGGGGAGTGCCTGCAGCTGGCACAGCATCTGGGGCTCGGCTGCGCTCCTGGTGGGGCTTCCCTGTCCCGGTTATAGCTGCTGGCTGGAGACATCCTCTTGGGATCAAGGAAGTGGTCCACACCCACTGTCCCTCCTCCTCCGCGCTGCGGTGTCAGCCTCCTGGACGCTCCTTGGACCCTTCTTTCCATGCATTCTTCATGGCAGCTGGGGTGGTCTTCCTGGTTCACATCTATCTCACTGTGCTTTGAATAAAATCCAAATTCCCTTCTCTGGCCAAAGGACCTGCAGGACCCATCCCTAACTGTCCTTTTCCTGTCTGTCTCTGACCCTCTCCTTCACGATGCCAGCCTTTTCTCTGATCTTTTCTTTAGCACCTGCTTTCCAGTCACTCCCCATCCGTCCTGCATCCTGGTCGGCTCGTGGCCAGGTCCCTGTGGGCCTTCAGGACTCCCACGGCATCCCAGCTGCCAATTGCAGGCAAAAGGCATTTCAAGTATTGCCTGCCTTTGCAGAGAGAGCTTGGTCTCAGGTACCTAGCATGATATCTGTCCAGAGAATTCCTTCAGATCATAATGGTGACTGTAATACACGAGATACATGATAATTAAATTCCTGTTGACATGAGAAGTTCCCCTGTTGCAGACACCCTGAATCCTCACCAACAGTCTCCAAAACAAGCAATCTCAGGTACCTCAACTGTAGCTTTTCAGCTCAATCACCATTTCTGTCGACAGCTCAAAAAGGTGGTGAGATTAGGAAGGAGGCAAATAAGATGCAAGTTCTGGCTGGGTTGGAAACAGAATACCAGGAAACCGAGCTTCCGGTAGAAGACACATAGGCTTGTGAGTGTGTCAAGAGACTGGTCTTTGCAATATTGTCCCGGCGGCCATCCATTTCAAGATCAAGATGATGAAATATTCATAAAAGGGTCTGGCCTTCAATAAACACACTCCCCAAAGACCTCAGTTAAGAAGCAGCTTGGCAGTTGTTGTCTTGAAACAGTTGAGAGAGGAAGAAAGTTCTTTGTATAAGGAATATCTTTTCCTCGTCAGAAGAATGTAAAAGTTGCGGTGATTTGATTCAAATCGGAGTTCCTATGAGGGATGAGAAATACAATGGCTTGTGATGAACATCTGTCTGATGTCTGGGCAGTTCAGTTTTTGGCTTCCTTTTTTTTGTTTTTTCCCTGTGAAATTTACATCTTTGCGACTTGGGTACCAAAACCAAGGCTCCAAAATTCCTGCTGTCCTGATGACCCTGCGACATGTGTGCTCAGGAGGAAGATGGAATTCAACTCAAGTTTTAATTAGTAGCTCAATTCAGGCTGGAATGGGGAGGGCTGGCTGTGATCCTGTGAGACAGTTTTGGTTTTGGAAAAATACGTAATTAAAATATGACTAGAGAAGCTGGATTAATCTGCAAATAAACCACTATTTTCACGAGTGATTTCTAGAAATCAGTACAAATAATGCAAATAACTCAACAGATAATGGACAGAAAATAGACAATTCATAAGAGCAAACTTGAATGACCAAAACCCATAAGAAAATATTTTCTTACCCTATTTTGACTTCCATAACAAAATACACAGCCTGGGTGGCTTATAAAAACATACGTTTACTTCTCACAGTGTTGGGAAGTCCAAGGACAAGGCCCAGTAGACTCAGCATCTGGTGAGGGCCCCTTCCTGGTTCACAGATGGTACCTTGATGCTGTCTTCACAGATGGAAGGGGCGAAGTGTCTCTCTGGGGTCTTGTTTATAAGGACACTTATCCCATTCATGAAGGAGCCACTCCTCTGACCTAATTACCCCTCAGATACACCACTCTCTAATACTATAACCTTAGAGGTTAGGATGTCAACATATGGATTTTGGTGGGACGCAGACATTCAGACCATAGTAGGTGTTTAACCTCATTTGCAATTAAGGAACTATATATCCAAACAATCTGAGAGAATGCTCTGCTCAAATCATATTGGCAAACAAAACAAAACAAAACAAAAAAACAAAAAAAACTGTCTTTCAAAGCTAAGGATTGATAAGGAAGCGCCCATTTTAATGATCTGTTTTGTAATTATGTGGAAAGATGCCGTTACTCTAAGATGTAGAAATTCCACGTCTCAAGATATACCCTAAGAAAGTGCTTGAATCTGTGCACCCCCGAGTGACAGCAGAATTGTGGTAGCACGAGATGATTGGACGTCACCTAAATGGCCACCAGTGTGAAAATAGATACGTAAATTGTGATACATTCATACAGTGAAATGGTATACAAGTGGTTTTCATGCATGATCTGGACGAATATGCATGAACATGAATAAACCTGGAAAGAATACTCAGCAAAAGAGGACGAGCACACACTCGTGGTGAAGAAAAAAACAAGGCGAACCATAGACTACGTCAGAGGAGAATTAAAAAATCATCATTAACCCCACATCCCGGAAATAAGGGAGTTAACCTTTCAGTGTAATTTCTTTCCATTTTTGTGTGTATATATCTGTACTTCATATTTATTTTTACTAAACGAGGTGACATTGCATTGTATGGAGATTTATATCTCTTTTCCGAAGCAAATTCACCGCACCTACCTTTCCCCGCGGTATTGGCATTCTGCAAAGGCAGGCTTTCCTGTGGCTGCTTGGTAGACCCCTCTTTCAGAACTTTTTGTGTCTCAATTGAACTGCGTCTGCACTGAGAGTGATTTTCCAGCATGGGGCAGTGGTCACCGTGAGTTCACAGATAAGAAAGAGCTGAATTAATTCCCTAAATCCCCAGCTGCTTCTAGAAAAGATTAGGGGTGAATTAAAAAAGTAAAAGTAGAATAGCAACGTGATGAAATCTGTGTGAATGATTTGGGGGAAGAAGGAAGAAAGTTAATTGTCTCTAAGAAGTCCTTAAGCTAGGACGGACTGCAACGACAGACGTAAAGCTTTGTTCCAAATTTCCTGAAAAACCCGAGCTTGTGAAGAGGCACGCAGTTCCCAGCATCTCATGAGAAGAAGCCCAGTGCTTCCTCTCAGAGGAGCTTGCCCTGTGTACCCCCATGCAGGTGACTTTAACACTGCAATGAGCCTTATCTCTAGTCGTGGTTTTGCAAATCAAAATATGATTATTTCTTATGCTGACCTTGAGATCCACCAAGGACAAATTATATCTTGTAATTTATTTGGGACCACCAGGACCTGAAGCAGAACTGTGTAGGCTTCCAAGAGTCTCTGCCCATGGGGAGAGGCAGAGGCCTGAGTTAGCAGGTGTCGGAGGGACGGGGTTATTGGGGCTCAGTTACACGGCAGAGGGGTCCAGGCTGAGTAGGATCCAACTTCAGCTTGGGATGTCCCTAAGTGCTTCTGTCCTTCGTCACACTCTTGGCCTGTTGTCACACCCTACCCATCCGGTCTCAAGGTCAGGTCCCTTCCCTCAGGAAACCTCACCAGACCCTAATCCTGCTTCTTCCTCTGCACGGCATGACGTCCCTACAGCTCATCGCCCAGGGCGGCCTCCTCCACCACGTGCTTTGCCGTTCCAGGTCCACTGCGTCCTTCTGAATTCCTGAACACCAAGTCGGCAATTAGGAAACATCTGCGGGTTGGAGGAAGGTGATGTTTAGCATAGTAGGGGACAGAAAGGGGACACCGTTGATACCTGGGATGGAAAGTTAGAGGCTGACCCAGTGTCTTCCTCTGATGGACAGCTAGCTTGAGTCCAGCAGGACTGTGTGGTGCCTGAGACTCTCCCAAGAGGCCTCCCTGGACCAACTGGATGAACTGACTCAGGCCCCGGAAGTTTTAAAGTTCTCTTAACTCCATCATGACAAGAGCTTTACAGGAGTCCAGTGCCTCACTGGGTATTAAGTGCGACTCTGTCACCAGGCTGGGCCAGTGGACCCCTGAGCAGCAGAAAGGGTGACTTGTGCGCTGGCGCTCTTCCAACTGGTAAGGATGCTGGAGCTGCACCCCACTGCTCTGTGGGAAACTCAACTTTTTCATAGCCTTACAGGTCTCTGAGCCCTCCTGCTTTGCCGCAAAGGGCTGCTCTGGAGAAACTGAGAGAGTGCATGTCCTCGGGTTTGCCTTGGAGGAAAGCTTTCTGCACAGCTCATTTTATGGAGAATTGGTTGGTGGAAGTTAAAAAGAAAAGAAGGCACAAAACGCCTCCCAGCCTGGGGCCATAGGAGATGGAGTCTGCTTTTGCTATGCCTCACCCCCACCCCACGGTGCATCTTATGATCTGCTTTTAGGGCCTGGAATCTACAGTGAAATTTTACAGCTTGCCCCCTAACTGGTTCCTGTCTTTAAAATTAAAGACTGACAATAGATTAATAAGTGCCATAAAATGTCTTAAATTCTTAACCGTTCGTTCAATTAGGTGGAAAAAAACATCACAATGTCTAACAGCGGATTGCCTGGGTTTTGTGCAGAACATTAGATTTAAAGGCTGTGGTTTATGGAGGGGAAGGCTGGGTGGATCTTTATGGGGAGATGGAGGATGATGCTTCTTGCTAAGTCACAGCAGTGATGGCGCTCTGGTTCCCCTGGCCTGAGTCTGCCGTCTTCCAGCCCAGCCCCTCCTCCAGTCCTGGCTCAGGCCCACAAGTGGAGGGACCTTTGGAGACATCACAGCCAGAAGGGTGATCTGCTCCCAATGCCCCGGCAAGGCCCAGCCCCACACGGACAGAGCCAGCGCCCTCCTCTAGCCACCCCATCAGTTAACGCACTGCAAAGGATCTCCTGGGGCCCTTGCAGCTGTCAGGCCATGTGGGTTCCACCTCCTTCCCTTGCCCATCAGGCCTGGTAGGATCTGGCCCCTGTGACTCAGACCCGTATCAGCCTCCGTAGGATTGGCTCCACCATCTCTCTGGCCTCACTTTTCCTACTCAGGTCTCATTTTCTCTGCTCAGCCACACCGGCCCTTTCACCTCCGGAGTCCCCAGCACCTCAGGAAGCTTGTGGCTCAGGGCCGTTGCACCTGCTCTGTCCTCTGCCTGCAGTGCCCTCCCTAGATGTCCACCTGTTGACATGCAGTGTCCTCCCCACACATCCACCTGCTCACCTGCAATGCCCTCCCCAGACGTCCACCCGCTCACTTGCAGTGTCCTCCCAGACGTCCACCTGCTCACCTGCAGTGCCCTCCCAGACGTCCACCTGCTCACCTGCAGTGCCCTCCCAGACGTCCACCTGCTCACCTGCAGTGTCCTCCCAGACGTCCACCTGCTCACCTGCAGTGTCCTCCCAGACGTCCACCTGCTCACCTGCAGTGTCCTCCCCAGTCAGGTCCCACATCCCCAGTCTGCCTGTCTTCCCCACTTTGTCCTTTCTCCCCAGAACCCACCTCTCACATTCTGCACACTGTACTCTGTCCTTGCTCCATGGCCAGAAGGAAGCTCCTAGAGGGCAGGGGCCACGGTCATCAGTCCTCTCTCACTTCTGACAGTGCCTGGCACAGGAGCAGTGCCCAGGAATTACTTAGCAGCCCGAGGCTCTGCGCCGTGCCAGTGTTTCCCAAATGGTCTGCGTCATCCTGGCTTAGTGAAGCATGATTACTCGTTACCCAGAAAGGGCCCAAGTCCTGGATGCAGGTGAGTTGGGGAAGTTCTGAGTGAAGCACTTCTTCCTCCCGGCTTCCCCTGCACTCTGAATGCCGCAGGCAGAAGCCATGTGCCTGCTCCTGAGTCCCCCTGCCCACGAGCCCCTCCTGGAATTAATGCTTTAAGGAACCCACTTAGGGGCATTTGCAGCAGGGTCTCCATCTTTTCTGAGCACCTTCTCTCTGTGGAGTGAGATGAACACCTCTGTGGAGTTTCAGGGGGCCACTATAGCCATATGTTGAACCCCACACACACCCTGATGCATTTTCCTGAGAGTTCTGGACTTGGCTCACGGATGATACGTACCATTATGGGGGTGCTCGTCAGACCCAGCACGCAGGTCTCAGGACCTCCAGTGGTGCATGGATCCCAAGTAAAGAAGCCAGAGATGCTCAGTGAGGCCCTCCAGAGCTCAGGCAGGTGCTCGCAGCCCTCTCCCCAAATATCGCTTTAAGGGGCAGACCCAGAGCCCCTCAGAGAACTGTGCTAGCCTCTGTTTACAAAATGTCTTTCCAAAAGCTAGAGTTTGGAGACCACTGCACCTTCTCCTGTGTTCTGTAAGATGTTCTGCTGTTTAACACCCCTGCTAGGGCTTCCCTTCCTTTCTGCACAGGGCAACCAATGAGCCAGGCAGGGGTGGCTGGACGGATGGCACCTCTGTGTCACAGTTGGCAGCATTTCTCTGAGAGGTTCAGATTTGCTGAAGGGCCTCCAGCTAATGGCAGTGTTAGGAGTGGGCCCTGGTGCCCTAGATAGACAGAGGCCTCCCTCTGTGAGTCTGTCATAGGCGCAGAGCTGCCTGCTGGAGGCTGCCTCTCCTCCAACTGGACGTACCTCAAGGGCATTGCTCTCAGCAGGGGGCCAAACAGATTCATTTTAGAACAAATTTCTCCCCCTTTAAGAGAAAAAAACATAATCTGCTTCTCGACTAGTGCCCCAGATTAGCCTCTGCCTGTTCCCTTGTTTCAATCTTAAGAATTTATGTGCTAACATAGAGCCATGTGTGTGCACCTCTTCTCCCAAGCACAAGGCCCACCTGCCCAGGAGCCTGACAATTGCTCACAGCCCGGGGGGAATAACAGGCACGGAGATGACATTTTACTCAGGTAGCACCGCTGAGATGAACTAGCTCCACGTGATCTCCAGGGCCCCTAGGACTCTCTTCCTACTGCTCACTCCCTTGTGCAACCCCTCCTGTTCAGTGTGGGAGTTGCTCCAAACCAACCAAGTATAGCAATAATAACATGGTGAGTGGAGTTACTTGCCCCTGGTCAGGTTACCTAAGATTGCAAGGTGCTCTTGCCGGGCGGCTTGTACCCTTGTACCTTTGCACCCTTGCACCCTTGTGGCCTTGCTCCTTTGCTGGCTTTGAGGAAGCAGGTGGCCACGTTGCTATAACTTCCAGCCACCAGTCAGAAAGAAGCCGAGACTCTCAGTCAGCAGCCTGCAAAGAGCAGAATTCTCACAACAACCACACAGCTTGGAGGCAGACCTTTCCCAGTCCAACTTCAGATGAGAACTCAGCCCCAGTGGACACTTGGCCTGCAGCTTGGCACAGGGCCCAGATGGGTGCCTGGATCTGTGACTTGAAGAGACTGTGATATCACAGGTGTGTATTGTCTGAAGCCACTGAGTCTGTGGTCATCTTATCATGCAGAAGCAGGAAACCGACACATCTGTCCTTGACATGTGCCTCTCCTCTGTGTTTGCACTTACACAATTTCATTTAACTTCTCACCCAAACCTGGTCCTTTGACCTTACGCACCAATGACCTTGGCACTGCAGTGTGGCTTCAGAGAGCACTTGTGCTGACCTCCACACACGTGCTCAGGGATGGGGATGGTTTGAGTTCAAGCTGGGTTCTCCCTGTTGAGGAGGGTGCACAAGGTCTCCTGAACCTGTTGGGGCTTGGGGATCAGTCCAGGCAATGTGTTGCCGAGTTCCTTTCATGTGTTTTGGGGCTCCAGCTGCCCAGTCTGAGCCCTGATGCTGAAGATGAGGCACTCATGGTCCTCCAGGGCTGAGCTCTGGGGTCCTGGAAGTCACTTAGCTGGGGAATAAAGTATGTTCCTTTGCTATTTGGCCCAAGAAACTTTCTCAGCCACAGGGCTATTTGGCCACAGGATGAGGAAGATATGCAATGGGCTTTCAAGTACAAAGTGACGGATGAAAGTCTTATTGCAGATGCTGCCGTGTGCAGGTGCTGAATTAGGCCTTTTGTGCACATTTTAGTTCATTTAGCCCAAGGGAGGCTAAGGAAAGTGGTGCAGGGATTTATGTGCCGACACGGAACCAGAAACAGCAAGTGCTGCTCACTGGGGCTGCTCCACTGGGGCTGCACGCAGTGTTGAGTCCACCTAACGTAAGCACGGGAGGTAGGATCCATTTCTTTCTTTTTTTTCATAGAGAATGAAACTGGGGCTTCGAAGTCAAGTCATTTCCCTGAGGACACTGAAGTTGGCACCACCCTCCCCCGACCTAGGCTGGCCCCAAAGCCCTAAATCTTTGAACGTCTCACCACGTCAACATTTTAGTAAGTGGCAGGGCTAGAAATGAGTCAAGTCTATATGGTCCCAAATTCTATGTCTTATACCCTAAAATTATGCTGCCTCTACTTGGAGGAACCAAGAAGAAAGTCATGCAGGATGCCCAAGGCCTATGGAGGCAGCATTTATTACACAGCTGGACCTTCCTGGGGGCATTTCTAGGTCTATACAACTTGGGGGAATCACTTCTGTCATGTTCCCTTTTCCCTTGAGGCTTTACTCATTCTTAAGATCAAGGGGCACTGTGGATATTTAAACCTTGACCTCCTCTGGTTCCATGGCTAGTTGTCTGCCTGAATCTCTCAAGCTGGGGTCACTGGTCACCTTGTTGGCCACGTGTGAAGCTGCCCTGTGTGCTGTTGGCCGTACAGTGTCACACATAAGCCCAGCGCGACAGCGCCCATCACTCTGGGCACCATGCAGCTGTCAGCTACTTGGAAATTAACTGCTGCGTTAGATGATAGAGAGTCACGCCTTCAGCCTGGGAGGAGGGGCTCATTTGTCATTTACGGGTCTGGATGAATTATATCATCTCCTGTTAAGATAATTCCAAATGAATCTTTAACGACAGAACACTGTATCTGTACAGATTTAGAAACTACAAATTAAACTGGCTATCTCCATCTGGAACCTTCTTCTCCTTCCAGAGCGACCCATTACCTGTAGAGGGAGCGAGCTGTGAGGGACCCTGCAGATGTCACACATAGCTGGAGAGGTGGCAGCCCTGGGTGTTGATTGTACGGGGGCCGTGTGTCTCAGGGAAGCCTCTGGAACCCCCGGGGGAAACACAGCCTCAGTGTTGGGGTCCCAGGTGTGAAGCTGCCCCGTGTGCTGTTGGCTGTACAGTGTCACACGTAAGGCCAGTGTGAGAGGGCCCGTCATTCTGGGCACCGTGCACCTGTCAGCTACTCAGAAAGGTTGCCCAGACCAAACTACCATGGTCTCTGGGCTGCACTGCTGGCCTTGGCCTCCCTATCGCTGTCCTTACCTCCCTCTTTCCTTCTGCCTCCATCCCACAGCATCCTGTATGTGCTTTTCAATTGACTAGATTGTGTAGTAACTGACCCGGCAAGGACCCCTAAAGGCCTCTAACTGCTTCAGCCTGAGTCCCCGTCTGTCTCAAACCCTCCTTTTTGGTTTAATGCTGAGAACAGGTTTCTGACAAGGAAGTTCTCGGAGTTCCCTGACTCCCTAGCAATGTCTAAACACAAGGATGAGAAACTTACCTCAACCTCCCTAGCCAGCTAAACAGTGGTAAAAACTCACTCAAGCAGAGATTCCCAGGAACCTCTGTCTCCTTCCCAGTACTGGGCTTTCCAAGTTGTCCCCATGGTTACTGAGTTATCCCCCTGAGCCGCCACACAGCTACCCCCTGAGCCAACTACCTGACTGTGACTCCGCCTTGTACCCACCATGTTTTGCTTTTGTACATGCTTGCTTTGCCACATCAGCACAAAAAGGGTATAAAAGGCTGCCTGCATTTCTCTTAGGGGCCGTTTGCCTTTTGGGGGCAGCGGTCCATCTGTGCAGATGTAACCCCCTGATTTTGGCCATTTGCCCTTTGAGAGCAGCGGTCCATCTGTACAGATGTAATAAATAACCACCTGATTTAGGCTGTCTGCCTTTTTGCAGTGGCCTCCCTGCGCAGGAGTAAATAAAATCACCTCTGATTTGTACCCAAAGTGGGGGGTCCGTTTTTTTATGGGTGGCCTCAGTTACAGCAATTGAAATGTGCTTGAAATCCCCCCACATGCTTAAAATCCCCCCAGACATCCCACAACTCCTGGAGCAAAGACCAAACTCCTGAACGTGGCCTCCAAAGTTCTGTGTGACAGTACTACCCACCTTTCTTGTGGCTCTTTTGGCATTTGAGGCCACACCCTTCTTACCAGGGGTGCTGGTGAGCCCTGTCCTCCCTGCTCAGACCTCTCCTCCTTTCTGCCGGCCTCCCTTATCTGCCCCTGGCCCAGCGACCTACTCCCCACCTGTTTCTGCTGATGCATCACCTCCCCAGGGTGCCTTCCTTGACAACACAACAAGTGGGGCCCTGACCCTCCTGTGATGTCACACTGAATTCCCTTTCTTCTGGCCCAGGGCCTGTCCCAGTTTTGATTATGGATGTGTGTTTCTGTTCAGTTGCGGCCTCTGTTCCCCATGAAATCGTGCGTGATGGTCACTGCATCCGTTTGTGCGCATGCAGCTGCGTCCCTGATGCCAGCATAGCTCCTGGCTCTCAGTGAGCCCTGCACGGTTCCTGTAACCAGACAGCCATGCAGGGAAAGCTGTAGCATCTTCTAGAGAGACAAATGATGACTGCATCTATTTTTCAGCCCCCTTTTATCACTCTCCTGCCCTGGATGAATATATTTAAATTAGAAAAAGAAAAGAAAGCCAACAAATAATACAAGCCAAAAAAATGCAAGCCAACAAAGGCCAAGCTCAAGATAAAGGTAGGAAGTATCATGGGCCTGAAGGAGCTGGGCTATTGATCCTGGCAATGATTGTGGACCAGCTGTGTGTCCTTGGGCAAGGCAGTTCACACTCTGGCCGTCTCCACATAAGTCACACAGAAATAACAGCGCCGACTCTGCCTTCCCACAGTGGCATTTTCAGACCACTGAGGAGCTACAAAATCGTTCTGTGCAGTACCAGGAGCTCTGCAGATGTGCGTGGAATCACTGTGTTCATTAATAATACATTATCTCGTTCTCCGTTCGTGGATCACTGATGCTAGACCCAAGTATGATGTCCATGTCATTCAGGGAGTCAGAAAGTGCCGTACCGTGTGGCTCTAACACAGCAGTAATCACAGGTTGGTAGCCAAGATCTGGCTGAACAACTGGATTTCGGGATAGGATGTATATCACCCTCTCCTGGGAGAGGTTTGAAACGTGGATGAAATAAGTGTTCATGGCATCACAGTGCCTGTACTAGCAATGGAACTAGAATTGCAGGAGAGAGTTTCTGACCCTGATTGTGCTTGTACCCACAGATTTTAATCTATGTAGGGGATGGAGTGATGACCTACAGAGCTCAATGCCATTGAAAGAAAATTCATCACTTATGTGTCCTGAGAGGAAGGAGCATGCTGTGCCATAGAGAGCCACATGCGGAAGCACCAGAGTTGGTTAGGAGTGAGGGGGAAACTGAGGATGAGCCTTTACTGGGGTTTCCCCAGGGCAGACGAGTGGCCAGCAGGTTGTGGGCCACAGAGGGGTGGTCTCTGGTTGCCTAATCTTTGGCCCTGGGGTAATTTAGGGCAGGAAAACACAGCTTGGTGTGTGCGTTAGGAAGGGGGACGTTAAGGGTATAGACTTGGGACTGGTTGCTCACAAGTGTACGATATGCTCCCCCCAACCCCGAGCTCTTTGCCAGCCCTAACAGTTGGCTGGCCTGGGAGAGGCAGCCCTTCCCAGCTGTTTGTGGATAATAGCCTCTTTCCCACATTCTTCCCAGATACCCAATTTGAATGTAGCATCTCTTTCCAGTTGGGCGATGCCACGGATAGCTGTCTTGGAGTTAAAACAATAAATCTATGGTTTATATATTCCAAATGACTTCTCTAAGAACCCGACTTCGGTTTCTGCCCAGTTGCAGGAAGCCCCAACAGAGGGTCCCTCACTATTTGAAAGTATCCCTCCCTCTCCAGCCCCAGTGCTAACTACCATGTGGTGTAGTGATTTCCAGGACGACGTCACCCCTCAAAGGCGAAGTCTCCCCGGGAGGCGGCACAGACTGAGGCTGAGCTAGCAGGTATGTCTGCAGGAAACAGGCACATTTCAGAAGATGGAAGGACTCTGCTTCCTGGAAAATGTGTTTGATGTCCAATTATGTTTTAGGGAGTATTATCCAAAACAAACAAATAAAATAAAAACCCCAAAACTCAAAGTCGCTCTATAAATGATGCTCCTCTTTCTCTGTCTCAGGGTGATGCAGAAACTACATTTGCTTGCTGACCTTTAACCCCGTAGGCACCTGGCTGGGACGGGCTCTCCTGTCTATAGATTAGTGGACTCTGCTTCAGCTGTGCATCCTGAAAGGCCTGACTTTATTTTAGTATCTTCTCTGTAATTGAACAAAGTAGATGTATTGCTAAACTTCCAATCACGATTAGAATAACAAATGAGAAGACTTGAAGAAGAGTCTTCTAGAAGCATGCTAACTTATCCCCCCCTCCACTGTGTTTCCTTGGGGATGAGTAAAGGAAGAAAAAGACACACACATACACCCCACAAACACACAAAGGTAAGGCGGAGAAAGCAAGAGTCATATTTTGGTTTCTTTTTCGAATAGCCATTGACTAAAAAAAAAAAAAAAAATCGAATTATCCCAAGAAGAAGAAGAAGAAACTAATAGCTAAAAAATGCCACAGGAGAAGAGAAGTAATCCAGCTGCCTGACTTTGCTGCAGGGCCTGGGCATCAGAAACACAGGAGAAATGATAGGATGACGGCGGATTCGTGTTAAATCACCCCTAATGTATTCAGATTGTGTGCGAGGAGATGCTCATTTTTAAGTTAAATTCAAAAGCCCATTTAAAGCGTATTAGTTGATACTGTAAACTCAGAGCTGCAGTTCTCAAATTCGGAAAGGGCTCTTATACACTTTTGCACGTTTATATCCTCCAGATTATATGCAGCTGTAACCCTGTGTATCATTTTACCTCTTAATGTGACATGAGAGCGATGGGCAATTTCCAACTTGAAAATCACAGGGCGGAAAGATACCCACTCTGCTGCGAGGAAGCTCAACAAGGCCATCAGCCTGATGGGGACGTCACGAGCATCACAGACGCACAGGGCTGCCTTCAGTGTGGGCATCTAGGTTTGCAGAATCCCATCTGCCTGCGTCCCCCTCCCTCTGTGCTGGCAGTTAAGAGAATTATTCCGACAATCTCCCAACACTGTGCGTTTCTGAATGGCCTGAGCCTGCATGCAGGCAGGACCTAGAATGTATTTCATGGTAGTACGAGGTCCTTATAACAGAAAGTGCCATGTGAGCACCCTGGCTTCATCCAGGACTGAAAACCCTCTGGAGAAAGTGTGGTGGTGTCCGTCACATCCACGCAGTCCCAGCAGGGTAACATTCTCCTGAGCTGATAAGATACTTATCAAGTAACTTACCATTGCCAGGTATGTTCACAAATTTGTTTTAATATGTGTGCATACCTGTAAGCGTGTTTATCATTTGGTATGTGTTGTTATGCATTGAATGTCTGTGCCTTCTCATTCCCCCTAATTCATACGGTGAAGCCCTGACCCCCAATGGGATGGTATTGGAGGTGGGGCCTTTGGGAAGTAATTAGATCTAGATGAAGTCATGAGGGTGGGTCCCCTAATAGGATTAGTGCCCTATAAAAAGAGACACCAGAGAGCTTGCTCTCCTCTGCCTGTGTTTCTCTCTCTCTCCCCCACTTTTCATCTCTCCTTCTTTCTCCTTTTCTCTCTCCCCCTTTACCCTCCCTATCTCTCTTTCTCCCCTTTCCTTCTCTCTATCCTGGGAGCTCACCATCCACAACCAGTAACTGGAGCCCTGGCTTCTAGGAACAGCCGACCGCCCCTGCACTGCCTGTGGCCTGGAAGGTGGAAGAGACCCACAGCTCTTGCAGGAGTGGGAGGCAGCCAGTGCCCTAAGGAGCAGAAACAGGGCCTTGCCCTTTGTTCTGGCTCTCACTCTTCATGCCGGCTCTGACCAGCTCCTCTTACTTGCAGGCCTGAAGTTTCCATTAATTCTGGCCATACATGAACATTCTCTTATTTTCTGTGTACAGAATAAAGGCAATAAGCCTCCCTGAGGGGTTGATTTCAGGATCTTGTGCAGATGAAGACGCATCCTGGCCCACCGGGCGTCTGAGCAGTGCCACCAACCCTCATCCTTCCCAGAGCCCACCTGGTGGGGGGGTTCAATTTGGCCTTGTGGTTTATTGCTGGGGTGGCTGGAGCACAGCTTGTCACCAGAATCCAGCTGCAAGACCAGGCGAAAGCCACATGGTGCCCCCGGACACCACACTCACCCTTTGTGCTGAGTGAACTAACCTGCCTAGCAGCATAAACATGTTTCCCTCCAGGGCCTTGCTGCTCTTGAGCACCCGCCCGCCACACAGCCCACTCTAGTTTGTAGGCAGAGCAGGGTTCTCCAGCTTAAGCCCATCCAAGCTATTTATTCTGCTCAAAAACCCATTGTCCCCTCTGGGCCTGGGGAGTGACTGTTCCCACTTCATCTGTGCTCACACCGAAATTGACGCCTCCAGCCCTCCCGGCGCTGCCTCCTCCCCGCGCCCTCCCGCTCTCCACCCTCTCTCTTTGTTTCTCTCCCACATACCCAACATCCTATAAAACAGAAACGAATATGCAAAAGGCACTTTCCGTTTTAATCAGGTTTGAGGGAAAATATGTCTAACATGCCACTTTACCTAGTTGATAAAATGTCTGACATTTACCAGGGCTGCAGTGAATCTTGTCGAACAGCTCCAGTTTTAAATGCCACTCCATATCCTCCATCTCTGGGTTTTCAAAAGCACTTGTCCTACAAAGTGTTATCATTCCTAAAAATATTAAGCAGGATCTTCATTCGTGTGGAGTCTCCGTGTAATTGCGCTGGAACGCAAATCACCACTTCAGAAGGAAGGCAGTCAGATCTTACCTCCTGGCGGGGAGGTGGGAGGTGGAGACAGACCAGTGACAGGGCACCTGCTCTTCCCAGGGGTGACAGTGTCCTTCCTGCACGGGGTCCCTGTGTGTCTCCTGGGCAGTGCCTGGAAGCCAACAGCAGCTAATCTGTGTGACCAGGCCCCCAGCCATGGGAAGACGTGGGGTCCCCCGTGCAAAGGTGGGTGTCTCTTCCTGCCCCATCAGAGCAGCTGCTGTGGGGCCCACTACAGCCCCTTTCTGCATCTGGGAAGTGACAGCCGCTGTCTATGACGGCTTGTGCACCTTGAAGACTTCCATTATTTACTCATCTCTTCAAAGTTGGCCTCGAGTGAGTCAGCTAACAGCAGGGAGAACTTGATGTGAGGACTCTGACCATCGACATAGGCCCTCGTGGTGTTGCCACTGTCGGGGTGCCCCCAACTCTATCCTTGCTGGGAGCTATGGTTGGAATGATGGTGTCCCCTTCAAAATTCACGTTGAAAGGTATCCCTAGTGCAACCACATAACGAGGTGGGGCCTTCGAGAGGTGATTCTGCCATTGTGAATAGGATTGTCACCCTCATAAAATGGCTCAAGGTTGAAGGGAAGGCCCTTGTGCCCTGCTGTCCCTTCCGCCATGCAAGGACACTGGCTTCTTCCCTGCCAGAGGACACAGTAGCAAGGCTCCATCCTGAAGCGGAGAGCAGCCTTTGTGAGACACCACGCCTGCCAGCACCTCGATTGTGGACTTACCAGCCTCCGGAACTGTGACCATTGCATTTCTATTATGCATAAATGACTCAGTCTCAGGCATTTTGTTAAAGCAGCAAAAAGGAACTAATACAATGGATGTAATTAACAATTGGCTTCCACATACTCCCAGGACTCAAAAATAGAAACAACCTCTTCCTAATGCCTGATGCTGCCTCCTCAAAGCTGCGCTGGGGTGGATGGCCTCTGCTTTCTGACATGAACAGGTTGGTATCAGAGGAAGCATCAAGCAAGAGAAACTTGGCCGTGCACTTGGGGTAACTGCAGAGCCCTCCCGCCTCTTCCCTGTAAGGGCGTTTCCATCACTGGAAGGGCCACATGCCTCTGTCAGACAGGTTGAAGCAGGAAGCTGAGTGACCGGGAAGGGATTAGATGACTCTGCTCCAGCTCAGCGGAGCCACTGCGGGTTCCGAGTAGGAAGCGCTTTCAGGGTGGAATTAAAAGAGAGGGAAGGGCCTGGGGGGCACGATGTCCAGGGAAAAGATGGTACTGCAGGGGTGGGATGGTCTCAGGCCGTGAGATCTTGTCTACAGAGCTGGGGGTGGGAACAGACACCCAAGAGGTGTGGAAATGTGACCTTGAGGCCTGTGGCTGGAGGCGCAGCTGGGGGGCAGCGTTCCATTGGTGCGCGGAGAACAGCAGAAGTGCAGACTGCAACAGCGTGCCAGCAGGTGGGCGTGGGCTGACGTAGGGCACCTTGCTCTCGAGGTGACAGGATGTCCTTGAGCTTTGTCATTGTGCTAAAAGGGCTTCAACACCACCTCGCCCTCTCTTTAGAAAGGGATTATCAGAACCGAAGAGCAGAGCTCGGGATCTTCTTTCTTCCTCTGCATCAGGAGAAGACCTGGGACATGGCGCGGTGTGCACGCACACAGACGCACGCGCACTCAGCAGCATGCGCCCAGGCTACCGGGATCTGGGGACCTCTTTGCAGCAAATTAGATTCCTAGCTGGATTCTATTCTATGAGCCTGGCACACGGAAATGTGGATTACACGTGTAGATCCTGCTGGGGTGGGGGCAGTGTGTGTGTGTAAGGCAGAGGGGAGGTATATATAGAACGGTGTAAGGAAACACGCCTTTGTGGGGAAACAGATGGCCCTGAAGGAGAGAACTGAAATGCAGAGCCCCATCCGGCCGCAGCTGCCTCCCCCGCGTGCGCCTCCGAAGATGCTCCAGCAAATTCCGCCTGATTGCACTCACTCCAGCTCCTCACCCAGATGAAGTAAGTACGGAATAGACTCTTCTGCCTAATGAGAATTTAAATTTTCAACTTTGTCAGAGACGTGAGCCTGCAGCCTCAGTGCGATGCACATCTCTAGAGCTCGGCTCTGCTGGCTGCTCCTCCCGAAGCCCCCGACGCGGCCGGAGCAGAGCGGAGCTCGCCAGGGTGTGCGTGCTGGGCGCACAGCGGCGACAGCCTTCTGGCCTGGAGTGCAGCCGGCCTCACTGGGCCCGGGGGCATAACCTGAGCATCTCCTGTGTGCAAGGAGACAGAGGCCGAGGGTTGCAGACCCAGAGAGGAGCAAGACGTTCTGTGTAAACTGACTCAGGGGCGGCACAGACTTGGGTCTGGGACGGGCGCTCGCAGTCTGGTTTGAGCCCCGGTTCTGCACCACGAGCCGCGTGGCCTTGAGCACATCACTTAACCCTTGGAAGCCGCCTTGTTTACACGTGTGAATGACAGCGATCGTGTCGGTCTCTTGGGGTTCTAGTGGGGAGGCAGCGAATGCCACCCCATCTACGCTAAGTGACGCCGAGGAGCGTCCACCTGCCCCGAACCTGACGGCGCCTGCGCACCACCGGCGGCTGGTGTTTCCGGCTTTCTGGAAGTGTTCCTGTGCCCACATGGGTGTTCCAAGTCGTCTTATTTTTATGTCTCCATAGTTGAAACCGCCTGAAATCATTTCGAGAAGAAGGTTTGTAAACCTCCATCAATGCTGATGTCCTCTGCGCTTACTGCGTGAATGCCAAGGGCGCTCGCGGAGGGAAGGAGGAGTCTGTGCGGGTGGGGAGGGGTTGCGAGGCCTGGAGAGGCGTCTGCCCCGGTGAGCCACGCCCACCAGGCGAGCCACGCCTACCCTGACGAGCCACGCCCACTCTGACGAGCCACGCCCACCCCTCTGGCTGGTCCAGTTGGTGGCTTTCTGCCGATTCCTGTAGAATTGTCCCTGCCCAACCCCTCACAGCCTTTGTGGTTTCTCTTGGTACCTTCGCCCTTCAGGGTCCTTTCATCCTCTGCCCATGCTTTTGGTGCAGGAAAGCAAGGCTGCTGCATGGTTTGAGGGTTTGCTTTTGTTCTGCTCAGGGTTCTACAGCAAGACTTTGTCTTTGGCAGAAACATGTGCCCGTAGGCTCAGCCAGATCCCTGCCGGTTGCACGAGGGTCACAAAGGATAGTGACAGCGCCCGAGGTTTATGAAGCACGTGCGTTGCCCGTGGGTGCTGCGGGCTGCTTGGGAAGCTGGTTGCATTTATCTCCCCAGTAATGTGGTGTGGCAGCGTTGTCCTCATCCGAGTTAGGGCCAGGGAACGGGCACAGAGAGAGGGGTGACCAGGGCTGCAAAGCCAGTGCTTGGTGGAGCCAGCCTCGGAAAGGCCTTTCTCTCCCTCTGGCCTCCCTTGGCACCATGGTCTCTCACTGAGCTCCCTTGGGACTGTTCTCATGAGTCAGTGAGGCTGAAAAGAGCATCAGACTGCGGGGTTCAGGGGGAACCGACTTACAGAATTTCACATAGAGTGAAGGAGCAGGAGGGGGAAAATTCATCTCTTGGAGAATGAGAAAAATGTATAGTTGTCCCTAAGCTGCTTGTGACTCCTTGGGTGTGTTGGTCCACTGCAGACCGACCTGGATATGTTGAAAATAATGGGCCTTATGCAATAGCTCTAAAACTTTTGCTGCTGATTTTATGTCCCCATTGGACACCTAGACATGGACCCTGAATTTGTGTCTCCTTTCACATCATCTTTGTAACCGTGTAAATGCACTCAGACCCTGCTTCACATCGCCAGAATTTCAGGTCCAACCTGAACATCCTTATTAAACTTCAGGTTCATCATTTGAATTAGGCCTCTGCAGACCACATGGATGGTGTGCTTACTGGCTATGATATGACCTGCAGGAGATGACCTAGAAAGAACCAGTGAACACCTGCTGTGGGCCAACCACTGTACAACCTCTGTACAACCTCCATACAACCACTGTACAACCTCTGTACAACCTCCATAAAACTTCTGTACCACCTCCACCACCTCCATGCAACCAGTGCATGATCTCCATAAAACCTCCATACAACCTCTGTACAGCCTCCGTACAACCACTGTGCAACCTCTATACAACCTCCATACAACCTTCTCCTAATGTAGTGTCCTACATAACCACAGCACAATTACATAAACCCAGAAATTAAAAGAGGTGCAATGTCAGTAGCTCAACTCCAGACTTTATTTGAGTTTCCCTAATTGTTCACAAATGCCCCTTTTCAGTTCCAAGGGCCCACATTGCATATGTTGTGAAGAGGCAAGTTTAATGGGCCCCAGATACCAGTACTCATGAGATTCCCATCAATTCACTGAGACCTCTGTGTACGGGTTTATTGACACCTGCCTTAGGTATTCTGATCCCAGAATTTTAAATAGAGAGGCTCAGTTTAACAATTGAGGGGGAAAAAATTAAATTTTAGAGGTCTTGGGATCCTGAAATTTGCAAGAAGACATTCTCCCCTTGGAAACATTTTTCTGCTTATTCTTTGAAACATCTGTTGTTTTCCAAAACAAATAACCTTGAGTCTTCTTTCCTCCTTTCTTGTTGGTGAAACATGACAGTGGGTCCTTTATAATATATTAGTAAGTGGCATTTCTCCCACATAAATACAGCCTTCATTCCACAGTGACCAAACCTTACTTTGTCAGAGGAGCACTTACATTTTTTTGCAAGAAAGGCACCGGGGAGACTGATAATGGCAGTGCTGACAGCAATGTTCCTTGACTTCTTTTAAAGAATAAAAAAGAAAATATAGAGAAAGATATGCATTTTTTTTTCTTAAAGAAAATGAATTATTTTTTGAAAGTTAGTCAATCTCTTGGGGGCACAATGTGGAAAATTAGGTTTTAATGGCTTTGAAATTGAGGTTCCATGGGTCAATAGTGCTGGGTACTTGAAGTAAAATGACAAATCTATTAGAAGAAAATCAAACATTTTCTTGCTCATCAGAAAGGCAGTCGGAGGATAGCAAGTCTCATCTTGGAACTCTTTTTTCATACAGAAGGCATCAGAAAAGCACAATTTCTGGCTGGGTGTTTTGAAATCCTTGGGAGGGGATCATGCTTGGATTTCTTATACTCTGAGTCAAGGAGCGGTTCCTCAGCTTTGCCTATGTTTAAAATTTGGCTGAAGGCAGTTTGGCAAGATGGGTGTTTCGTATGCATTTAATCCTAACACTGTGTTGAAGGTAACTGTTATTTCTCAGCTGACTTTCCACAATCCTTTCTGGTTTGCATTTATTTGGCTGAGCTATCTAAATTTGATGCACGTAGCTTTCACACTTCTGGTAGGTTATGAGGTTGGCAAAGCTGCCACATGCAAAAGCCAAGCCTAATTTTTGTCGTACATCTGTGACTCAGGATCTGATTTTTTAAAAAATATTTTGCAGAAATTAACACACAAATGCATGCATGCATCAAGGTAGTGACCAAATCATTCATTTCTTGAGCCCTTCAGCCATACTTGCTCTGTGAGTACTTGGATCCCTGTGCTGTTCTGGGTGGTGGGGGTGGGTGCATGTGTGCGCGTTGTACCTGGGAACAAACGACCCAGTAACAGACAGGTAAAAATGTGTACAGCTATGGTCCAGATGGGATGCAGGCCGCAGAAGTGTGGTCTGTGTCCTGAAAGCATCAGATCAGTTGAAGATGTTCGGAGAAGAGGAACAACTTTCAGGAAACAGCAAGTGCACCTGTGTTCAGAGAGAATCATCTTCCCAAACCTTGTTTCCTGTGAGTCTCACGACAACCCTGAGAAGAATAAGATCGTATTTTATTTTCTAGATGAGTGAGCTGAGGACTGGAGAGTTGGACTGGCTGGCCTCAGGTTGCACAGCTAGTTCGGGGGCAAGATAGGCAACTTTCCCGTGGAAAATCAATGAGAAGTGGATTCGATAAGAAGCCTTCATCATTCTCAGGGTGGTGGGGAGAGGGAAGAAGAGGAGAGAGTAACCTCTCAAGGTGCTATAATGCAAAGCAGAACATCTTAGGCAATTGGGAGAGGGGTAATTTTTTGAAGAAAACCCAGGGTGTGGAGTGCAGACAGCTCCCAGCCCAGGAGTGTTCTCTTGATTTGCATGAGGACTTGGTGAGCAGTAGGGCTCATGCAGTATTTTTACTGATGCCCTCGATGGGGCTCTTTTGATCACATTTTCAGCTGGCAGGAGGCTGTGGTTGGCTGAACCATTCGGTAATTGAGTTGGGATCAAAAAGCTCTCCACCAGGCCATGCGCACCCCAAGGCAGGGGACAGCCCCCCACTCCCTGTTCCCTGCACCATCATCTACCATCTGTCCCTGGAAGTATGCCCCTAATTTGTGAGCAAGAGAACAAATCTCTGCCAGGTGAGGATGATTTAAAATGTGAAGTATGGCCAGGTGTGGTGGCCCATGCCTATAAACCAACACTCTGGGAGGCTGAAGGGAGCGGATCCCTTGAGCTCAGTAGTTTGAGACCATCCTGAGCAAAGCAAGACCCTGTCTCTACTAAAAATAGAAAAAGTAGCCGGGTGTTGTGGTGGCACCTGTGGTCCCAGTTACTTGGGAGGCTAGGACAAGAGGATCATTTGAACCCAAGAGTTTGAGGTTGCTGTGAGCTATGACACTACAGCACCTACCCAGGATGATAGAGTGAGTCTCTGTCCCAAAGAAGAAAAAAGATACAAAGAACTTGAGCGTTGTCAGTAAGAAGCTGTCTTAGCTCCAAAACACTATCATCCGTGGTTACAATCAGTGTTCTGGATTCCAGGGTGAAGAAGTCGTGTCTTCCAGAGAAACCAGAAACGGTTTCCCAGCTGGACTCTGCTCAGCGTCTGCTCCTCTGGGACCCACAGTTGAAGGCAGTATTTTTCAAGCTTTGTTATCTCATGGCACACTTGAACCTGTAGTTAAATTTCCATGGCATGCTTAAATTTTCTTGATCAAAATAAATAAATGAATAAGAAGGAAAAAGAAGAAGAAGAATATACTTACTTTGCTTTGAACTTCTTTTGAAAATAATTTAATTAATGATCTTTAAAAATTTTTGCAGCGCACCTAAGATCCTCTCATGGAAGACCAGTTAAAAATCACTGGTTTAAGGGAGCTTGATAAACAAGAGCTTCGTCAAAAGAGCAACAGAGACAGCTCTCTCCGTTCTCTCTCCTCCACATCCTCTCTCTCTCTCTCTCGCTCTTTCGGCATTTCCATAACTGGATGGGCCTGAGAAGCTGGAGCTTTGTGACGGAGAGGGTGGGGTGGCTCTTTGCTTCTCCTTACAAGGTGTCTTTATGGTCAGCTGCTTCCTGGGGTGCTCAGAAGGCCTGGGTTGACCTCGTTGTGTCCAGACGCTGACCCTGGAGGACTGCACTGTGGTCCCTCCTGAGGGACACCTGTGTAAGGGATCCCTTCCCTGACAGCTCCTGGGCGGCAGCATCTGTCAGTCTCTGACTTCTGACTCCTCTGTCCTGGCGACAGTGGGGTCGTCACCTCACTTGTCCCTGCAGGAGACTCTGCCCACTTTGTCAGCTTCTCCCTCGGCTCTGGGGACACTGGCCCTCCTCCCCGTATTGCCACAGCGTATCATTTTCATCTCCTTCACACTCTGGTGACAGCACCCTACAACCTGGTGATCCGAAGGTCAGGGCCGAAGTCACCTGGATCTCAGGCCCCCTCCTCCAGGACATGCATGGCGGCTCCCACTCGATTCGTCTTCCTGAGCCCGTCCACAGGCTGCCAACATCTTTCCACTGAAGATCTTCCACTTCCCACCACCTGTGCGAGCCTCCGGGGCTGCCAAAACAAATTACCACAAACTGGTTGGTTTGGAACTACAGAAATTTCTTCTCTTACAATTCTGGTGGGCAAGATTCCAAAATCGAGACACTAGTGGGGCCCTCCCTCTCCCATTCCTCCAGGGAGGGAGCTTCCTTGCCTCTGCCAGCTCCAGCGTCTCCAGGCTTCCTTGGCTTGTGGCCACATCACTCCAGTCTGTGCCTCGGGCCTCCTCTACGTGAGTGTGAAACCTCGCCTGCCTCTCACGCAGGGACGTCTGTGATTGCATCAGGGCCCACTCGGATAATCCAGACTAGTCTCACTTCAAGGTCTTTAACCTGCACAGACCCCATGTCTGCAAAGACCTCCTTCCGTATAGAGTAACATTGGCAAGACCTTCCAGGGATTAGAACCACATGGGGAGGGAGGTGGGGTGAGGAAGGAAGAAGATGGGCATCTGTCCGCATGCCAGGCTAGAGGGACGGCGTCTCTGACATGCGTCATCCAGATGGAGAGCGGAGTGAGATTTCAGGGTCTACGTTGTCAAACTCCTGTCCTGCTCATCTGCCCGTCACTAGGCTTGGTGCCGTCCAGCCTGGCATCTGCCATCAGTGGGCACCACATGAGTCCTGCAAATGGTCCAGGTGTCACGGGTCACATGTCTGTTCGGTCTTTACTGCAGTGGGTCTCCCTCAAAATAAAACAGAGCCTGTAAGAGCTGGGCTCCTTTGGGGTTTTGCCATTTCTTTAGACACACCATCTTTTTGTTAAACATGAGTACGTCATACCCATTTTTTTTTATGCTGCCCCCTAACAAATTTATCAAATGGGTTAAAAGTACATCTAAGTAATGGATATGGAATTAACTTGTTGCTTTCCAAAAGTTTCCTCTTGTAGGTAAATTTGCACTTTGGAGGCTCCTGAATTAATTTTTTAAGACTGCCCAGACCTTCCCCCGACCTGCCCTCTCCAGGTTTTAATAGTGGATTCATCCCCCTGGCCCCTGCTCCGGCTTGCTTGAGGTCCCTCCTCGCCCACGTAAATCTAGTTTGACGCCTCAGTCAGGGAAGCCTTAGGTCAGTGCGGTAGGCCTCGCCATTCATGCCACTGGGGTGTGAGCCTCTCTGTCCCCTCTTACAGCCCACATTGTCCCTCCATTTTGTCTGCCTGCCTCCATATCTGACACTGAACTTGGCTTTCAGTCAGAAAGTCTCCTTTTCCCAAACCGTTGGACCATGCTTGGCAACAGAGCCCCCGCATTCACATTCACTAACTGAAAAATGCCATTTTTCTGGACCAAAGTGTTAACCTGGGCAGCCTGGCTTAGATTCCAGAAGAGATGCTGCTTGTGAATGAATCACAGCAACCAGCCAGTGGGTGGTTTAGTGAGGAGCCCAGGGTACCGAGCCTTCCGGGGAGGGGCGCAGACACCCTGGAGGAGGCGGTGGGGGAAGAGCCTTCCTCTGACCTCCTCCTCTTCTCCCTTTTACTAATTAAAACACAGCTAATGCCAATTACACTACCACCAAGAGCTATTATGGCTTTTTTGTTTATCCACAGACCTGGGATAATGCAGGGAAATGAGCTGGAAACTCTCTCAGCAGCTCGCTTGCTAGAAGCCGTGGCTCATGCTCCACGCTCCGCTGAGAGCCCAGTGTCCCAGAGAGGCTGGCTGTGGGGGTGCCAGCCGCCCTGAGCAGTCCAGGAAGGGCCGTTTGGACCTGGCTCTGACTCTCAGGCCAGGTGACTCTCCGGCCCGGTGGGTGCCAGTGGCCACTGCCTGAGTGGTGGAAACACCTGCGCAGAAAGGTGCAGCCTCTGAGCACCGGGATATGAAACGAAGAACCTACCCCCGTAGCTGACCCAAGCAAGGGGGATCCAGGGCAGGGCCCATGACTGGTGAGTGTCTCAGCCTGGTCCCTTCTCCCCCATCACTTCTCGGGCATCTCCTTAGAAGCCAGGCCAAGCAGTGACCAGGATGTTGCACTCTCCAAGTGAGAATGTACATTCCAGCTCCCCAAATGCCCAAGGCCCCCCAGCCCAGCTCTCCTTCCTCATCCTTCTGAGCAGGGGAAGCACTAGGGACTCGTCACTTGTTAAAGGCAGCGATTGGAGGGGCTTGGTCACCGGGGGTCAAGGGCATAAACTCAGCAGGTGCATCAGATCTGGGCTCAGGGTGCTGGTGAGCTGTGCGCCCCAAGCCTCAGTCACTCATTTTGAAAAGTAGGAAATGTAAACATCTCCTCCACAGAGGTATTTCAAGGCCTGAGGCTGTGTGTGTGTGCAGGAGCTGTGTTTAGTGATGGCATGACACGTTCTCAAGTGCCAGTTAGCATCCCTGGCCCCCACAGCCAGGAGATTCTGTGACGTGTGAAGCGTACAGGTACTTGGGGCCTGCACCCTCCCTGCCTGAGCATTAGAATCACTAGGGTGCTCTCAAAATTCCCAACTCCCTGGTCAAACCCAGACCACACCCAAGCTATGAAATCAGAATCTCCAGTGTGACACTCAGAATCGGAAGGATGTCACTAAAGCACTCTACCTCACCACCACCTAACGAAGCCCATAGCTTCTCGAGGGAGTTTTCTTACACACTGAATTTCTGTGTTCTCTCCAAATTCATGTTGAATTTTAACCCCCAGTGTGATGGTATTTGAAGGTGGGTTTCTTAAGGGACAATTAGGCTTAGGTGAGGTCACAAGAGGGGGGCCCCGTGATGGGTGGGGTTAATGTCTTCCTAAAGAGGAGAATCCCAGCTCACGGGCTATCTCTGCCCCATGAGGGCACAGCGAGAAGGGGCACCTCTCCAAGCCAGGAGGAAAGCCCTCGCCAAGAACCGGACTGATAAGCACCATGGCCCAGGACGTCTTACCCTCCAGAACCATGACAAATCTGTGCTGAGCCCCCAGCTGTGCTGTTTGTTACAGCAGCCCCAGGAGGGTCAGCGGGGCCCAGAGTGGAGGTCGTCAGGCTTCTGTGTTTTGTGCGTGAATCCTCATAGAGCTCACGGTGCCCCAGAACATTCTTCCATGTCTAAAACCCCTCCCGGGGTGGATATGTACTATAGCTAGTAAGTGACCGCCTCAGGGCCTGCCTCAAGTCCAGGGCCAGGCACTGCCCACAGAGCATCTGTGGTGCCCCCGACCCCTGCTGCCTGCCTGGGCTGCCTGCAGAGAGCAGAACGTGCCATGTAATCTCCGTGGTGTCCACGGTTTGTGCTTCAGAACAGAAGCACCGGTGCTGTCTGTGACTTGAACACTAAGCTCTTCCCATAGGGGCTGATGCAATATACACTCTTCACTCCTTGGGAAGTGATGGGCCAGGGGCTGCCGTGGGTGGAGGAGTCAGGAAGACAAAGGACACAGGGCCAGCCCAGCATGTTCATGAACACAGGGGTGTCAGCCACATGTCTGCCCTGAGCCAGAGAGACAGAAATGGTGAGCGTGTTTGGTAAAAATGTTAAAAGCCTGTGGTGGAAAGGGCACCAGGTAAGGGCTCAGAGGTGTGGTTCTCACCTGCTCTTCCATAAACCCCTGTGACCTTCGCTGAGTGCCCACCTTCATCTGGAAGCTCTGTCATGGGCAAGCAGGCTCAGCTGGACTCACCAGGGGGTCAGCGTCTTTGACCAGTTAATGTCAGTATCGATTGCAAATTCGTGAGAATTCTGTGCTTGTGTATAGAAGGATATATTCTTTATAAGGGAAAAAAATCCTTTTTTAATTAAAAACATGTAGCTAAAGTCCAGGACCACAAAGAAATTTCATCAGGTACCTTCTCCCTCCCCCCCTTTTTTTTTTGTAGAGATAGAGTCTCACTTTGTCACCCTCGGTAGAGTACCGTGGCCTCACACAGCTCACAGCAACCTCCAACTCCTGGGCTTAGGTGATTCTCTTGCCCCAGCCTCCTGAGTAGCTGGGACCACAGGCACCTGCCACAACGCCCGGCTATTTTTTTGTTGCAGTTTGGCTGGGGCTGGGTTTGAACCCTCTACCCTCGGTAGGTGGGGCTGGCACCCTACTCAGCGAGCCACAGGCTCTGCCCTCATCAGGTATCTTCTTACCTGGACCCTGGTGCTGGAGAAGACCCTGAGGTCTAATCCTCGATCCAGGGGAAACTGTGATCAATTAGTGATGTCTGCATGGGCAAGGGTGCTAGTCTGGGTGAGTGCAATTCATCACACTGACCCTGGAGTCTGGGCTGGACTTTTGCAAAAGAAAACGCATCTCCTGTATTTTTGCTTATCTGAAAGCAGCACCCTGGTCATCTGGCAAGAGATCTCTCTAATTTCAGACTAATTCTAAGAAGCCTGCCATCTTCCAGAATGCTTAATCTATAAATCCAAGCATAGAAAGAGGCGGTCAGTGTGGTGAGCTGGAGTGTTTCTTCCAGCTCAGGTGCATGGCGGGGGACACCTGAGTGCTGGGATACAGGGAGGTGCCAAGGAGAAGCAGGATGTAGCACAGAATTGCTCCTGAATGTGGCCAGGGGAACCTCTGCCATGAAGGCACAGGAAAGTGATGTGAGGACTTTAGACCTTAGAATCATTTATTTGGCTTAAGACAAAACCAGACAAAATCTCCCACGCACACCTGAGTCTGCGCACTCACTTTGCTGCTCCTGGTGACAGGAAGTGCCTCAGCTCTAAAGATCAAGCTGACTTTTTAATAACCAGGGTGAATCAATGTCCTCCGATCCCTCCTAATTGTATGCTGAGGTGATTACCAAACACTGGTGGTTTAAATATTTATAGAAACATAGAGAAGCTGCTAATGACTGAATTGGCTTCAAATGGCGGGCGGTGACAACAATCTGAGCCACCACAGTTCTGCTGAGCACACAGGGGAAGAAACCCAGAGGCCGGGACGCGGCGACCGGATGCACCCGGTGAAACTGGAGTGAGCGGCGTCACTGGCGGGGCTTCCGCTGGAGAGACGTGGGTTGGCCTCACTGCTGCCCAGCTCTGGGTGTCCTGGAGATTTATGCCCATCAGGTGAGGACAAAGTCAGGGAGGAAGGGGCCTCCTGCAGCCTGGTCATAGGAACAGTTGTCCACTCCTGGGCCCTGGCCAGCAGCCCTGCTCTCTATCTGCAGCCACGGCCACTCCTCAGGTGACACGGCACATGGGGCAGGCTTTGTCCCATTTTTAGACAGTGAATGTCACACTTGATTGCCTGAGTCCAACCAAGGTCACCTCACCGGTAGGTGTCAGACCAGAAGGGGCCCTGACTGCAGAGCTCCTTCCTCACATCCCAAGTGGTGTTTGCTTCAAGTTCCGCAGCCTCGTCAACGCAGAGCTACCTTCTTCCAGAGAAATCCCCAGACCTCAGAGCTTACAATGCACATCCACTCCTACGCTCAGGGCTGAGCTCGGTTGCTGATTCATCCCAGCCTAGAAGACTCGGAACAGCTGGTGAATTCAGTGTCAGCAACACAAGTCCCCTCCCAAGGAGATTCATGCAGAGCCCAACATGCAGAAATAGAGGGGGCGTTGCGGTCTGGGGACTTGCTGTCACCCCCGCCCACTGTCCTTGCACGCCACCCAGCACCTCCCCTGGGCCACCAAGGGCCAAAACTACTGACCCAGGGCTGTGCCTCTTAAGTTGGCGATCTTTCCCCATCTACCTGTGCTATAGGCATCTTATGTTTTACTTAAATGAAGCCAATTTTTTCTAACAAACAAACTTCTTTGAAAAAGAAATTAAATTTTAATCTTAAGTGGAATTAAGTAAAAAGAGCTATAAAAATAATGACAAAATGAAAAGAAAAACGTTATCTAATTCCAGGAGCTCCTCCCTGCCTGCTGCAGACGGCTCTCTCTGTGCAGATGGGAGGTGGCAGGACGTGAAGATGGCCCCCAAGCCAGCGCTGGCTCAGAGACCTCCTCGAGAACTTCAAGAGGGCAGAGAGGAAAGGAAACCTGATGACTGATGTGATGCTGTGTCTCCTGCTCCCCCGAAACAGCGTGACATTCACCCGTCGGCTCCCAGACACCACCCTGGGTAGAGTCCCAGGTTTGGGAAAACACCACCCAAGAAAACTATTGGTATCGGGGGCATGTTTGGAGACAAGGGAGGAACCACAAATCCCTGACATTCACTGCACAATCTGGGTATCAGATGTCACCTCTACACATACAGCTAAATCTGTGAAGGGTCATTTTTCATATCCTGGTTGCTCAGACGAGCCTGGGGTGTTTTACTCATTATCACCAGTGTCTGCTGAGAGCGGATCGGGCTGGACCCCGTGTGATGGGGGCAGTTACATTCATCTCCTAGGCATCTTGATCTTGGCAGTAGAAGGTGCACGGGTATGCAGCAAAGACAACACGCCTCTCTCCAGGCAAATCCACCCCCGCTGCAATGACCCACCTGAACGTCAAGGGACCAGGGGCCCATGGAGAACACCCCGGCTAGGTTTCGGGGAGGAAGGGCAGCTTCCAAGAAGTCCAGACGGTTTGGCACCCACAGCAGGCACAATAGTCACTGCTCTGCCAACTCAGTCCTGTGACCTAATTCTATATCCCACTGTGCCTGTACCCAGGAAAAACAAATGGAGATACGTTGCCACCTGTCAGCGTCATTAATTTTGTTGTGATCGCTCATTAAAATGGTTTGTTTGCACTGAGCTGTGTTGGGCGTCCTGCCCTAATTGAACGGTGGAGCAGAGTCAGTGGATAATTTGCCTGTGGGCCAGTTGAACGCGTCACCTTCGTCTATTCTCCTCCACCTGCGTGGGTTCGTACCGTCACTCGTGGCTGTACCCGGAGAGTCCGACGTTTACTCGCTGCTCTGGGCTTCCTCCGCGCGGGCCGAGGGTACGATCACACCTTATTACCCCAACTGAAACTACACTTACTGTGAAAAGGTTGCCCGTGACCTCTAGAGACAGAGAGGAAGCAAAAGGAAAGTGTTTTTTCCTGATTGGAATATAAATAAGCCATCAGGAAAAAAGAAAAAAAAGAGAGAAAGAATGTGACCCCGTATCGTTTTATAAGAGCTGACCTTTGGCAAAACGACAATGTTTATTGTGGGCGAGGTGTTGCATTATCTCATTTAATCCCTGTAAAGTGGGTCCTCTCATTGCCTCTGTTTCACAAGTAAGGAAACCCAGGGGCCCATGGTCAGTGCCCCTGAACTGTCACACAGACTCCGCCAGGCCTCCATACCAACAGAGATTTTACAAAGTCACACGCACCCCATCATCCATTCACAGTCCCATGCCGGCAAGTTCAAGGGCACTGGTCTGAGGTCACCTGCCCTGGGGTTCTGCTTCTTCCCACTGCCCGGAATTCTCCTTCCAGAATTGGGGAGGAGAGATTGATGCCTCTACACACTGAATTATGTCAACCATACACATTTTATTAATTTATGGAAATGTCAGATGGCTTTCACTGTTATACTGAACTTCTGTCCTCCGATAAATGGCTTAATTTCCTTCCAAGGATAAAGCACTCCAGTATTTTCAGCTGACCAATTCAGCTCAGGGCTCTTGAGTGCTTTCTGTCTGCTCAGAGGACACATACTTCACCAGGATGGCTCTGGGGTAATGACACCCAAGGCCCATTTCTAATGACTGTCACAGTCCTGGCAAAATGCATCCCATATCTTAAGGCTGATGCCTCCCGCTGAGCTGGACGCATCCTCTGGGGGAAGAAATGACCTTTCCTCTGGAGTTTTCTTCTGCTTGTGACTCTAGAAGAAATATCTCCCCGTGCAATGCCGGGGTTGAGAACATAAAGGTGGGCACTGGTCCCAGTCCTAACACAAGAGAAATACTGGAGTAAAGCAGGGCTGCAATCTAGGCAAACCCACCTGGGCATTTTGTTTTACCCTGGAACTATGGAAGCCACATTTCTATTCATAATTTTGAAATATTTTTTGTAGAGAGGCCCCTCCGCAAACTGAATAAGCACAAGGCCCCCTGAAACCCGGATCTGGCCCTGGGGATGAACGAGGATGTGTCTGGAGCACCGTGTATCCTGGGGGAACTTGGGGTGGGAGCCCGAGCCAGTCACAGCGTCCAGTCCATGCTGTCCCCATGTGCGACACTAAGAGCTTGCCGAATGATGGACAGGGTTGAGTCGGTGGCTTTTCCACCAGCTTCTGCCACTGCACCTCACGGGAAGCCTTTAGGAGGCCCCCCATACAGCCCCCCCAGACCATGTCAATCTGAGTGTGCCTGGAGGTGTAGTATGTTCCTGAGGTCTGGTCCTGCAAAGGTGGCTAGAGCTTCTGGAAAGTATGAAACATGCAGATGCCTGTTCCGCACCCCTGCCTGCATTACAGCAGGTCCATAAGGTGCCCTGCGTGGACTCCACTGCCCTCAGGGGGCTCTGACGTGTGTCTGCACCCCGCATGATTGCCACAAGTGAGTTACGTGTGAGCCAGGCAGGCGGGTTGTATGAGAGGGTCATGGGGCTGACGTGGGAGGCGGAGGCCCGGATCAGGGAGGGCGTCCTGGGTGCCGAGGTCAGGCTGGTCTTGAAAGGCGGCACAGGCTGGGTTGATGGAGGGAAGGAGAGACTCTTTCCTGTCGTAGCTGAGAGCTGCTCAAATTGATGTGACAAACAGGATAAAGATTAATTGGACGAAACTGGGGATTTTGCAGAAAAACACACCACTCTTCATCGAATGCCGTGACAGCTCCCCAGACAGTGGAGGGACGGTGTAAACATCCCCGCCAGGCAGTAGAAGATGTGGCATGTGACCAGCCAGGGGGGAAAGGTGTCACGGGGCTGATGACAGCGCGTGGCTCCCAGGCCGTGGCGTAACGGCGGGGTGAGGTGTAGACATCTGCTTTTTCATCGAGTGATGTCACCTAGCCTAGTCCTCTCCCCGGCCTTGAATGAGAAACCCCGAGAAGAAGCCCTCACTGGCTGTCAGCTGCACAGGCAGGAGCCTACATGTTTGACCTCCTGGGAGACTAGTGGTGGATCCAGCCTAGGCCAGGTTTCCTTGCCTTCCGCTTTAGAGTTTTGCAAACACATAGGTGGAATGGCAGACTTCTTCCTAAGCCTATTCACGGCAATCCGTAAAGATGAAAGGGTTTCTTTAGTCAAGACGCCAAAGAGTTAATTCCCAGTGGTGTCACATCCTGCCTACTTGTTTATCATGAGCTGTGTTTTCTTACAAGATAACTAACATAAAAAAAATAAGAAAGGTAGTTATAAACATTTTTTTTTTTGATCAAGAGCATTTCAAGGACCGGCAGAGAGCTCTTTGCCATGGTGGGTGAGGATGTAGGTGGGGAGGCTGACATTTCTACAGATTAACAGGTGAATTCATCATCCCTTGAAATAAAGAAAAGAGACGCTGTAAGAAATCTTGATCAAACCCACCAGGGGAATTTTTCAGCCCCTTCCCCCTCTCTCCTCCTAGAGGAAGTGTGGGAAATTTAAGAGTAATAAATAAATCTAGGGGAATGGATAAAATAGTGGGTGAGAAATCATCCCCCCCATCTTGTGAAGACTCCCATCTTGGGCTTGATAAAAAGATGGAGGAAGCTGCCATTGTTGTAGGAAATTAAGGATGAGCTCTTAGCTAGGCTACGAAGCCATTCATATTAAGATTATGACTTCCCCACTTCAGTGGCAGGTTCTTCTTCATAGCTCATTTTTTTTTTTAATCCTTATCTGGTCTTGATAAAGAAGTTCTGAATGTGACTTACCGGTGTGCGGACAATGATAGGGAATGATTTCTTTCGGCACCTGTAAATGAGAATGGCCCATGAGAAAAACACTCAGGGTTCTGTTTACTGGAGGAAATAAATCTCTCCCCCTGCACATCTTTCTTCTCTGTCCTGTCAAAAGAGAGCTCACTTTCTTGTCTCATTTTCTTCAAATTTCCCACCCACACCTAACCTCCCTGGCTCCAAGTGAAGGAGAAAGAGATTTGCAGCCTTCAACTTTGCCTGTTCTAACCTGATTGTATTATTTGGGAGAGGAAGCTTGGATTTGCCTGGGGTGTGAGATGTTCCCCAGGCCTGAGTCCCTGGCCCTGGGGAAGGTTCTCTGTGAGTCCCACAGCCTTGGGAGTCTGTCTGAGCCCCCTCCGATGCCACCATCCTCTGTGGGCCAAGTCCAAATGCTGGACTTTAAGAAGACACCTGTCCAGAATGGACTCAAGGGAGGGCCCCGTCCTATCAGCCCTAATCTTTTACTAATAAATCAAGTGGTGGTGAATTTCTCCAAATGTTTGAATCTGTTTAGTCCCTCAGCCTCCTGTGTGTCTTCTCGGGAAACGAGAGTGAGGTGTCCTGAGGCCATTGTGCGTGGGTGGATATGGGCACCCAGGTGCCCTTGGTCATCAGATCCTGTCCGCGTGCAGTAACAAAGATAGACTTGCTCAGCAGTAAGGCATATCTCACCTTTATGATATACACCTTGCCTCTGAGGAATCGGAAGTAAAGGACAGTGACGAAACCACATAGCTAAGACAGAAGGGCTGGGACGTGGCACCCTGTTCCCACAAACCCCAATACACCTGCCTGAACCACTGCACAAACCCCTCCCTCTGGTCTGGGGCGAAGTGAGAATTCTCAGTGATTCATAAGACTTCAGGCTCCGACAGTCCTTCTAACACAGTGTTTTTCCACCTTTTTTAAATCTCCTGGTACACTTGTACCTACAATTAAACTCCCGCAGTACACTTACATTATGTTGATCAAAAAAGAAAAAAAAAAGAGTGCCGGGCACAGTGGCTCACACCTGTAATCCCAGCACTCTTGGAGGCCGAGGCAGGTGGATTGTCCTGAGCTCAGAGGTTTGAGACCAGCCTGAGCAAGAATAAGAGCCCCCCTTTCCCCCCATCTCTAAAAAAAATAGCTGGGCGTTGTGACAGGCACCTGTAGTCACAGCTACTCGGGAGACTAAAGCAAGAGAATTGCTTGAGACCAAGAGTTTTAGGTTGCTGTGAGCTGTGATGCCATGGCACTCTACTGAGGGTGCCATAGTGAGACTCTGTCTCACAAAAAAAAAAAAAAAAAAAAAAAAAAAAGAGTAAAGAAAAGAATAAACATACTGTGCTTTGAGCTTCTTTGGAAAATAATTTAATTAATGATCTTTAAAAATGTTCACGGCACACCAGTTAAAAATCCCTGTTCTAGTACATCACCTTTATCTAAGCCCAAGAGATCTATCTTTTTCAACCAAATTGTTTGGGCACAGACTGGCAGCATGAAGGCCCCCCTCATACTGAAGGGTCAGCTTCTGGGGGTCTCTGTCAGTTGCAGCATAGGAACCGTCCTGCCCCAAAGCAAGTTCTCAGAGAGACCCCCAGGAGCAGGCCAGGGGGTCCCCATGTAGGGGGAGCCAGGGCCGTGGCTCCTCCTTTCTGGGGGAACAAATGGATAAAATTTGAGGTTCTGCATGCCCAGCTTTTTTTCTACATGGGTTCTAAAATTGGGAGGTTGCCTCCTTTTGGCCAATTTCCAGAATTTTCTGCCTGAAACATATACAGCATTCTTCCTAAAAATTCCTCACCTGGGGCTGTCGGTGTTTTCAGAAAGAGCATCCATGTCAGCTGCTTATTCCTGCAGCTTCTCACAGCTCACCCCTGGCCCAGGCCAGGCTAGCAGCAAACATTTTTCTTGGAGACTATAAACACATTTATAATTTGTGTGAAATGTCTGTATGAGGGTGTGATACAATAGCACTTCGTCAGCTTCCGTGGAAGACAAATAAAAGAAGTATCCTTCGAAAAATATTTTTATTTCTTCCCTCCAGCAATGGTCAGACAGTACCTGTTAGATTAACCTGTGTCTCTTATGTTAGGATTTTTGTGGCTTCCTCCTGGAAGGTGGCTCCAAGTTCCTCTTTAGTAGCATTTTTATATATATCTTGTTCAGGACAAATTCTAGGTAAGTAACATAAAAACCTTCCCTTTAGGTTTCCCTACCAAAAACTTTAGCTCTAAAATTAGCGCTCAATTTTAGAAGCAATCTCATTCTGGATGCCTGGCACAGACAAATCTTTTCCTGATTTCTAACTTATAAAATCATAAATGAAAATATCTACTTCTTTTTATTTAAAAAGTGCATGCTTATGATAGGATATTTGCAAGTCATAGAAAAAATGGAATGAAAGGGGAAAGGAAGCTACTAGAGCCCCAGCCAAAGACATTACTACTAATAAAAATAATAAAGACATCCTAAGACACTCGGAGCTCTCCGGCTTCAAGTTTATTACTAGTTTAAATTAAAGCCACTGAATTAGCCAGCCTGGGCTACTATAAGAAAATACTATAGGGCGGTGCCTGTGGCTCAAAGGAGTAGGGTGCCAGCCCCATATGCAAGAGGCAGTGGGTTCAAACCCAGCCTGGGCCAAAAACTGCAATAAAATAAAATAAATAAAAAGAAAATACTATAGATAGGGAGGTTTAGATGATAGAAATGTCTTTCTTAGAGGTCTGGAGACTGGAAATCCAAGATTAGTGTGCCAGCATGTCCCAGTCCTGATGAGGCCTCTCTACTTGTACAGATGGGGAAGGGGAAAAAGAAGGGGAAGATAGAGAGAGAGAGAGAGAGAGAGAGAGAGAGAGAGAGAGAGAGAGAGAGAGAGAGAAAGAAGAGAGAGAGGTAGAGAAACACAGGGAGAGAGAAAGAGAGAGAGAAACACAGGGAGAGAGAGAGAAACACAGGGGGAGAGAAAGGAGAGAGAGAACAAGCACGCTCAACTCTCTGAAATTCCTCCCTATAAAGTCTCCAACCCCATCATCAGGCCCCACCCTAACAACCTCATCAAAGGCCTCACCTCCGAATCCCTTTACATTAGGGGTCAGGGCTTCAACATAGAGGTTTCGTGAGGACACAGGCCTCCCTTCCGTCATAGCCATCTGGACCCCAGCCAGGGAGAGAGACCCCCGGTCATCACATGCACATGTCGCCTGATTTATTCTGCACGCCCCTTGTCCAGCTGGAAATGAGTGGGAGAAGGGGCACAGGGGACTGTGGGGGGAGGGGACCTGAGGCAGTTTCGAGGCTCGCGTCGTCTCACAGCCTCAGTATCTGTAACCGATGTCTGTCGGCCAGGTTCACATCCATTCCTACCTCCTTTATTTTCCCCTAAGCACAGCCCTTCCTCAGTCTGCTCAGAGCAATGTTCAGGTGGGAGAGGCCCGAGGCAGAGGCCAGGCTGGCCGTGGGGAGGGAGGAGAGAGCCAGCCGAGGGGGCAGCAGGCGGGAGGTGCTAAGAGACCAGCAGTCTGCCCAGGGTGGCCCCTGCACTTGGCTTCCCTCTGCCTCTGGGTCTTTGGGGACCTAGAGCCCTAGCTTAGAAGCCCCAAATCCCTTCCTACAGAGTGTGGCAGGACGTAAAGGGTTTGCTGTGATCCAATTATTCCATCTGAACCCAGGAAAATAGTTGGAGACCAGGGAGACCCACCCAAGTCATCACATCACAGTGACCGGCCACCCTCCAGCAACTGCCCCCATCCTCACCCCACCCCCACTCTCTGTCCTTCCATCCTCGCTCCCCCCCCCCACTCTCTCCCCTCTTCATCATACTAGTCCTGGCACGGAACAGACGCCCAACACCCAGGCATATGTATAAGCTGGGAAGTGCCTCTTCTGTCCTCAATTCTGCACACCCCAGTCCCCTTTCCTTCCTCACTGCTTCCTTCCCTCTTAATTGACCTTTCATGGGCCAGAGTTGACCCCCACCTATTCTCTGTGATTTCTGTGATTTCTCTCTCCTTACTCCTGAAGGATTTGAAACACTCTTCTGTGGTTTTACCCAAGCGTTTAAAAATGAAGTGAGAACATTCCGTCTGAAATAAAATGCCTCTGTCCCTACGTTTCCTCCAGCTGCCCCCATGTGCACCTGCCATTTCCCGTCAACTTATTCTGAAAGTTGCCTCCACTTGTCTCCCCCACTCCCGGCCATGGCCTGACCCCTCCAGCTGCTGAAATCTGGCTGCTCCCCGCTGACACCGCACTCTCCAGGACACTAGAGGAAGCTGCCAATCCTTCAGCCTCCCTCAAGGGGCACTTGGCGCTCTCAGACACTGGCTCCTTTTTGAAGAGCCACCTTCCCCGCACTTCTGTGGCAATGCTCCTTGGGTAGGTAACTCCATCTGCTCTCACCGTTTTAATTTCCATTTATACTATCAAGGGCACCTGGTCTGACTTTCTAGCCCAGACAATGCCTGGTCACAGACCCGTGTGTCTCTGTAAGGCCAGGCAGGCCGAGCCAGGCTGCAGTAACAAGAACCGGTCAGTCAGCCCCAGAGAGTTAGCCCAGCACAGCCCATGGCATGATGCCACACTGTGTGTGCCCTGAAACCTCTTTCATCTTATAGCCGCAGCCCCTGTGGCTTCCGAACCTGCCACAGCTGGGAAGATGGTTGTGGACTGAAATGTAGTTGTAAGAGGCCCGCCCTGTGCCAGGGAGGTGGCCTGGGGATGAGTGAGGGCCGATATTCCTGAGGAAACAGGTGCGTCTGCTGGCTGTCGTCCCTGGTGCTCCGGGAACAGACAACCCCCGTCCCAGTGGCCTGGGCCATGAAGGGCTGCCTCCCACACTCATGTCCCGGCTTTTCTGAGCTGCAGTGGTGCACTTTGCATTCTCTCCTGCACTGGAGCCGCCCTCTCCTGCTCTCTCAGGCTCAGAACGGAGTGAACAGAAAAAAGTGGGACCCGGCGAGGTTCATTGAGCATGGACGTCACTCCCTGTCACACGTCGCTGGCTGAAGTCATGTGGCCAACTCGGTTGTGTGGGGGAAAGACTCCCTTTCATCTCATGTGTTGGGGGACAGGGCCCCGAGCTGCAGGCCCCGCAGGAAAGGCAGGTGTCCTGAATCAGTAATTCAAGCTACACAAACCCTGCATATACATGCTTGGACACCTGAGTTCTGAAAAGCTGTGGGAGGAAAAAACAAACACATATACAAACAAACAAAAATAAAACACAACCGATGGGTTCGATAGGGTCCAGACATACCCATTGGAAACCAGAGTGTCAAAAAAAAAAAAACAAACCCAAAACAAACAAAAAAATAAACAAATAAGCACCATCAAAGCCATTCAACAAAACGGACCCTTTAAAAAAAAATCACTTACATAGCTGAAATAACGTTTTAAATTCCTATTCAATATTCCAGTAAATGTAGTCTCTAACTTTCACAAAGGGGGTGAAGGTCGTCGGATGGATGGATGGGGTGAGAGGGCAGAGTAGGCTGAGTTCCTGCCACAGGGACGGAGGAGCAGGGCTCAGGGATGCCCCATGGAAGCAGGTGCTGGCAGGGGCTGGCTTCTCGCAGAGCATAGGAAGCCAGAGCTGGTGGCCATGGATGGTGGTGGTGTTTCTTTCTTTGGCATAGGTGAGAATGTAGTTTGCAATATGCACTTCCAAATAGTAGGGGCCACGCCCAGCTGGACCAAGGGAGAGAGGTGGTATAAATGGTTACCCGATGCCTTGGGGCCTTCTCTAAGGTGGGCTCTGCTGGAAGGGTGGGTATGATTACATCCACCAGCTACTATTGCTCTTTGGTGGCGTAGAATTGAGATGTTGAGAAAAGTTGCATCTGAACTAAAGCACCTTCAATAGAACCCTCTCCTCGTCCCCTTTGTAGCTCTCAGTTATAATCTTATTGACAAAGGCAGGAATGTGCAAACTCCCCAAACAGAATGCCAATCGAATTCAGTTGGTTCCTGAAGATAGCAAAAGCCTGGCACATTGCCTGGGAACTTAGAGACTAGGAGATGCTTGGCAGGTGGGAAACAGAGTGACAGGCGGGGACCAGCACCTCTGCCAGGGAGCAGGCGCAGGGCTGTGAGGCCTCAGGCTCAGTTGGCGTGAGCACTGATGGACCTGAGCGTGACCCGTGGGTGCAGACGTGCTGGTTGGTGGCTTGTCATAAGTAGGTCACTACCTTTTGTAAAAAGTTAAGATTTACACTTACAGAGCACTTTCCCTGTGCCTGGCGTTACTACAACCACTGGACGTGTGAGTTTCAGGACTTTTCCTACTTTCCAAAAGGGGACCCTGAAAGAAGGAAAAATAACTTTGAATTCTAATGACTTCCCAAGAAAGTTATAGTAAGAGAAAGCGTGTGTTCAAGTATGTGATGTCTCTACATTGCTTTAACATTCATAGCAGTAGGAGGGTGGTCCTGCCGGGAGATTCCCTCCTCTCCATATCCCTGACTGGGTGGCTTTGCTTGGTACAGGGGACGTTGTAGATATGATTGATTATGGACCTCAGGATGGGGAGATTATCCCGAATTATCTAAGTGGGAATATGCTAATCGCAGGAGCCCTTAACAACAAACCAATCTGGTTTTGACTGGAGGAATTGACAGTCAGGAGACATTCAGCAAAGCAAGAGACCACAATGCTTCCATGCACGGGAAGGGCCTATGAGCCACTGTGGGCTCTGAGGGGGGTGAGGCCCACGTGCCAGGGCCTCAGAGAGGCCATAGTGCTTCCAAGCAGGGGAAGGACTCATGAGCCATGTGAGCTCTGAGGAGGTGGGCCCCGCATGCAAGGGCTGCAGAGGCCACAGTGCTTCCCAGCGTGGGAAGGAGTTGTGAACCATTGTGGGCTCCGAGGGGTGTGGGCCCCACATGCCAGGGCTGCAGAGAGGCCTCTAAGAGCTGACAGTGACCACAGCTGACCGCCAGGGAGGAAATGGGAACCTCAGTCTCCAACAGGGAGGAACTGAGGATTCAGTCCACGGCCTGAACACGTTTGGGAGGAGCCCAGGAGCATACCCAGCCTAGCTGACACCTTTATTTTTAGCCTTCTTAAAGCCTAAAAACTAAACATATACAAAGGGATGAATCCTCACGGGGTGAGCAGAGGACCAACTTGCAAAACTGGGGCCAGGCACAACAGAGCTCAAAGCCTGTGGGCCGCTGAGCCAGACCGGACTTCTGGTCTGCAGGACTGAGTGTGAGACGGTAAACCTGCATTGTTTCAAGACACTAAGTTTGGGATGGTTTGTCACAGCAGAGAGACGAAACTCCTATTATTGGACCTCGGGGGGTGTCCCAACTCCTGGCTTCCCTCGGTCCCTCCCTCCCTCTTCCCCAGAGAAGGCAGAGTCTCCTGGTGGGTTTAGCGGGGAGGAAGAGGGCCCGCTCGTTTCAGCCTGTCTCCCTCTCTCTGCTCCTCGGGATCTTTCTGCCCACAGAGAACATCTGTTCTCAAGCCGTGCCTTGAGAGGAGCCTGCCTGCAGGCTGCCCCCTGCCCAGCGCCTCAGTGGTTGAATTCAATTCTTTGGTGAATGGCCAGCAAGCCTGTAGCAGATACCATCCCAATGTTTTATTCCTGAATGTAATTACTAGCAATGAAACTATTATATTTATTCCCACCTGCCTGACTTTTGCTTCTGACTTTCGGCTGGTTCAGAACTCAGGAACGCAGCAGGTGTCTGTTAACCCTCTGAAACCCAGCCCTTCCCATTATATCATTCCCATCCCATTTGTGCTCCTTCAAACCCCTACCATGGTTTCTAGAACCCTTTGAGGGCCTGGCGCTACCAAACTCTCCAGCTTAGCCCTGTCCAATACGAATATAATGCAAACCACAAATGCTGTTTTAAATTGTCTAGTAGTTACACTGAAAAAAGTAGAAATAAGCAGGTGACATTAATTTTAATGTTTTATGTGACCCAACATAACTGAACTATTATTTCAACATATTATCAATATAAAAATTGTTAATGAGATATTTCTCATTCTATTTCTTACAGAGCACTTGAAATCCAGTGTGCATAGCTAGATTTATGGTATATTTATAATGTAAATCAATAAATTATGGATTTATCTATAATTATGAATTATAGATCATCTATATATTTATAGTGTAAAGTATAAATCCAGAGGTTTACGGTGGATCTGAAGTCCAGTTTGTAGCAATAGAAAGCTGTCACACATCTCAGCCTGGACTGGTCCTGTCTTAAATGCCCAGTAGCCACAGGGGCTGAGGCTACTCCGCTGGACAGAGCAGGTCCAGCCTCTTTTGAGGTCCTTCCACCCTCATCCTCCCCTCTCTGACAGGAGAAGAAAGTCTCTTCTCTCATATCCCCCATCTTTCTATCCTTTCTCCTGCCCCCTGTTCCCTTGGTTTGGAGCACCCTGCCACTTCCTCCCTTCTTTGGAAACTTCCACCAGTGGTTTTGATGCCCCCGAAGTCTCTCTGACTCCTGCACTGGTTACTTGTCTCTGTCTGACTTCCTTCTTTTAGAACTTGTTAAATGTTGCTGGAGACTCCACCTCCATTCAGCGCTCAGAAAGTGGTGAAATGAACTCATTTCTTTTTTTTTTGGTAGAGACAGAGTCTCACTTTATCACCCTCGGTAGAGTGCCATGGTGTCACACAGCTCACAGCAACCTCCAACTCCTGGGCTTAGGCGATTCTCTTGCCTCAGCCTCCCAAATAGCTGGGACCACAGGCCCTCACCACAATGCCTGGCTATTTTTTTTTTTTTTTTTTGATG